>JAWPHD010017596.1:0-43894 GCA_037043455.1 Cyrtodaria siliqua | reverse complement strand
CCTACTGGCTGTTATATATAATTTATTTTTCAACAGGTAAGCCCCCACTTGTTTCAAGTAAACGTACCAAATTTTCATTGACAATCCCATCACTGGCAGCGAAGAAAGCCAACACGTGTGAGATGAAGTGACGCTCCTCGTCCTTGAGTGCCTCCCAATGACACAGGTCCTTGGACAGATCTACTTCCTCCGCAGTCCAGAACGATGCCTCCGCCTTCTTGTACATCTTCCAGATGTCATGGTACTGGATTGGAAGGATCACAAATCTGTTTGGGTTGTCTCGGAGTAGTGGCTCACTATCTTTCAGTTTCTTCTCTACAGACTTGACTGGCTGAAACACAAATGTATAAATATAAAAACAAGGCTTAGTTTGGGGTTTGGTCATTTTTAGGTTTTAGAAGCAGCGTCTTTACTTTCCCAGCCAGGAAGGCACTAACACGGTTTTATAAATAAACACATCTAAAGTAGTAACAGACTAACAATATTGACAATTCAGGTAACGTTTCTGTTACATCCATTTATTATCTGATATCGGCATTCATGTTTTTATTATTTATAGTTAATCGAGACTCGACAGCACTTACCTCAGGTTTTTTCACTGTAAAACTGGAGGTAGAGTTTTGCAAATTCTGAAAAAGAAAATTGTAAGTGTATTTGACAAGGTTAATAACGTTCTAATAGTTTTGCTACTAAAACATAGAATAGAGAAATAAAGGAAAATGATGATCTTACCATTTTTCGACCAGATTTTTCTGGAGTGTGACCTTTGTAATTAAAGATAGATTATAGTAAATTTCAAACTGTAACACCCATGAAACACTACACAAATTGATATGCACAAAACTGGTAGCATGCAAAAATTGTTTGTAAAACAAACCCATGTAATATATATTTACAGTTGTTGGTAATGACAAGTGTCCTAAAACAATTCACAACAATACAAATACTTATTCAACATACCGTTATTTCACCAAGAACCTTCTTCTTTGACATCTGAAAGCAAATTAAAAAATATTTAAGAAACTTACAAGTGAGTGCAGACAAAACTCCGGCAAGTTATCAAACTTCTTCGAAATCTTATGGTCATATACAATATGTGCAAGTTTGGTTAAGATTGTTCAAGAAATGTGGGCTGTTGTGTATAACAACATTGATATAAAAACACTGACAAAGTTTGGTAAAGATCAAATACAAAACGAAGGTGCTCGAGTGTAACACCTTTGACAGAGCCAAATGTCATGCAATATATGAGAGCTATGTGCTTTGTAGTTTCATAAGATTTTCCCTATACAAGTCTATGTAAAACGTGACCCCTGGGACGGGGCCAAATGTCACCACACGGTCACCATTTGAACAAACTTGGTAAAGGACCATAAGATTATAGTAAATGCAAAATATTAAACCTCTGTTCTTGTAGTTCCACAGAAGAAGACTTTAAAGTGTTTCCTATATAAGTCGTGTAAAACTGTGACCCCAGAGGCGCTGCCAAATTTGACACCAGGGTCGCCATTTGAACAAACTTGGTAGAGGACCACAAGCTTATAGCAAATGCAAAATATTAAACATCTGGCTCTTGCAGTTATAGAGAAGATTTTTTTTAGCATTTCCCTATACAAGCCTATGTAAAACTGTGACCCCTGGGGCGGGGCCAAATGGCAAATATTAAACCTCTGGCTCTTGCAGTTCCAGAGAACAAGATTTTTTTCAGTATTTCCCTATACACGCCTATGTAAAACTGTGTCCATAGTTGGGGGTCACCGGTGTATGTACATAGGTTTATAATCACGTTATACGGCATCTTCCCAAGCAAAAAACATCTATTTTCCCCCCAAAATAACCATAAAAATTCCCCATCCAAAAAGGCGTTCGTTGTAAAACCATCTGTTTATAATCAGGATTTTTTTCGAGTGCTATTTTTAGCCGATGTTTTATATTTACGCTAAGGGGTTCACATTTGAATTAAAAAACATAACAAAGATAGAAACTGAAGGTTCTTATGCGTTTTTCATCCTAGATAGTCGACAATTCCAGTCATTCTTCGGGATCATTATTTCAGTGACCGAGATGCGCGATTGTAAATAAAAGAAAAAAGCAAGCGTCGCAAATGATCTAGAATAGAGGTTTAACGACTAACTTGACCAACTTACGTTATCAAAAACTGATTGTTTTTAGCTTTGGCAAAAATGTCTCACAACAGCCGTGGTGGAGAAGGGATTCGGTGTGATGAATGGCACTTGCACCTTTCTCCGTATAGCTCTCAGTCAGGCTAGCCTGGACGCCTTGATGATGGACCAGACTGAGATGAGAGCTTTACGGATGGAGACTTCCCAGCTCTTGCATTCAGAGACCAGAAGAAAAGACATGAAATTGTAAATTTAAATGAATAAAAATGGCCGTTTCCCTTTACTAGTTTTCTTTCTTTAATGTTTGTGCAAGAAAATGTATACATAAGAAAGGTAAATATTACCAATAATTTATGGTGACTATTTCGCCCCCAAAACTTCGAAAATCACGCTTTTTTCCACAAAAAAGTCTAGGGTCCCTTCCCCAAATCCTGAAAAAAGGCCCTGGTTGCAGCAGAGCTAGCTTTTATGGTGATATCGGTATAGTGCCTGCTTCACATGCAAGGAGTCCGGAGTTCAAACCTGCTGAGTGCCTAAATATTTATATGTACTCCTTTTTGAAATTTTTCCGGTCCGACTACAGAAGCAACTGAATTGGATTATCGCTGGAAGAAAATCGAAACAGGTTGGACGCGTTTGTGATCATTTTATATCGCCGATAGTTCCCGTTTGGTTGCCGGGGTAGAATACAACCAGTGACCACTGCAAATCCTGCTTTAGGCAGAGGAGTATGACCATGCCCCCTCATGTTCATTTGGTCATGTTTTTTATCATGCTCATTCAAGGTTTTCTTCAGGACACGCATATGCAAATGTGGAAACAAAATAGAATTTGCAGCAACTCTGTAGGTTAGAAGGTTCTAGCGCCATCTCCGTGTTTTATCTAGATGTAAATTGAGGAAATGCCTGCCTGGCATGTTCCTCCCGGTTTGGCGTCATATAACCGTTCATGTGTTTGTGATCCGTAAAACCACAATTCAATTAAAATATCGCCGATCACTTAGACCATCGGGAAGAGGTAACGCCAGGATATGATAAAATTGAGAACTGTAAAAACAAAGCCAGGTTCTATTTTCACCAAGCTAGATTCTAAAAACATTTCAAATAATTGCAACGCTGAGTTTTAAGCCTTAATCATATAATTTAAACACGTACTGTACCTTTTGTCAGTCAGGCGACAGCGAACACAAAACAAATATGTATTCCCGCCATATTTTTTTTTTTTTTTGGCAACAAAAACAAGTGTTGAAGTGAAAGACATACCTGATTTTCGTCCATTATCTTCATTTTCCCCAAGTTTGATGATATTTCGTTTTCCTTTCTAGCTGTATTTGTTGAAAGCATGTTTAGTTTTTTTTCTTCACTTTTCAAAATTAATTAAATTTTAAATTATTATGTTACTAGCAGTTCGACGATTTGGAGCCAAGTGAATTTGCCCAGCTTGTTTATTTTCACTTCATATTCTGGCGGGCCGCAAGGGTTTATCCAATGAAAATCTTGCATCGTTTGTATTAAGATTTGATTGGATAATCTGGTGACGTTTTGCTCACTTATGAATATGGGGTGTACAGGATATTATGTAAGAATAATATGAATATTTTCTATTGAAAACAATATCCAACTTTGACATGATGTAACATATTGAAATAAGACCAAACTAAAACGAATATTGGAATAAATGTAACGATATAAATGTTTTTAGTAAAGAGCTTCGTGATCGGCCTACCTACACAATAATGGACCCTTCCTTATAACTTCCTGAGCAACACGCACTACTTTAAACGTTTTCTGCGTATGAA
Organism: Cyrtodaria siliqua; assembly: GCA_037043455.1. Classification (NCBI taxonomy): domain Eukaryota; kingdom Metazoa; phylum Mollusca; class Bivalvia; order Adapedonta; family Hiatellidae; genus Cyrtodaria; species Cyrtodaria siliqua. The sequence continues at coordinate 39,973 of JAWPHD010017596.1, read as the reverse complement.
TAAAATTAAACTTCTTGTAAAATACAACATTTTTATGACTAATTTTTATTAAAATAATAACAGTTTTTGATTTGTGAAATTGGAATATATAAATACAACGCATAAATGTGATATATTTACAACTATATGCTGAACTATTTTACGTGTACAGACTTCCTTTACAGAGTGTAATATGGTTGTTTAGAAATGGCCGCCACAGACAGCATAAGAGTGGTTGATGAAGATTATGTACGAAGAATCCATAGTAGAAATCCCTCTGGCCACTTGCATAAAGGTTAACACATAGAATACAATATTCCTTGCATAGTATGAGTTAACAATGGCATATACCTATCAAAATTGCACATACAGTTAAACAATATTACCACACTCCTCCCCATTTTAACTGTTAACAGCTGATCCAGCTCTTCCATTTTTTTCCAAATCCTGTGATGCTATAATTTTGTGTTCTTCTTCTTTTTCCAATTGAAGGATGTAATTGTCCTTTGTAAAACAAGCTCTATGTCGGTAAAAACAGTTTACTTCCGTCATCGCTATATACAATAAAATTATTTACAAGGCAGGATGAATCTAGTAGGTGGAGAAGAGGGGAGGCGGCAGTGTGGTAAGCCTGGCTCGGAACTCTTCTATTGTCAGTGAGTCCGTGACCATAGATGGCAGCAGGTTCCAATCCCTAATGGTTCGATGGTAGAAGGAGAACTTATGTATGTCCTTTGCAGCTGCTAGTTGATATATGCGTCGAGTGCCCCTTGTATGGCTGTCGCTGTGTTGGATGAAATCTGGACTGATGTCTACTACTCAGTGGATAGTTTTGTACAGCATTGATAGTCCGTTAGTGTACCGTCTGTACTGCAGGGGTTCCCAGTTAAGGTTCGGTACCATGGCAGTGACACAGCTCGGTGTGCGCTCGGCATAGTTGTTGTTTACAAAACAGTGTATTAGCCAGCCAACCGTGAAGCTGTCTTTTGCACGGCCGCTTTTGCAAAATCGCGGCCAATATTTGGAGGAGTGGGTGGGGTAAACAAGACTTCCAAACTCTTACTGTCTCAATATTGTTATGTTTTGTATACATTTATAGAAGAAATATGATCTAAAAATGGATTTTTTTAACCTTTATCTGTGAAAATAAATTACCCCAGAGACACCCACTTGTCTTGAATTGGTACGTAACACGTGTTAGCAAATTGTTTTGCACACCCTGTTCGCATACTTGCACACCCGGTTCTTGAATTTCTGCCTAATACACTGGTACCCCATACTGTTGCTGCATATTCAAGGGTAGGGCGAACCATAGTTGTGTATGCAGCTGCCTTCACAGGTTTGGTACATTAGCGTGGCTGCATCTTATGAAGCCCATGGTCCGGTTGGCCTTGGCGACAGTAATGTCTATGTGAAGCTTCCACGTGAGGTCTTCGCTGATGGTTACCCCCAGGTATTTACTGCCATCCACAACATCTAGTGTGTGACCATGGAGGCTGTATTGGGTTTGTATCATATGGCGCCTGCTAGTTGTTACCCTGATGACTGTACTTTTCTGAGGATGGAATTGCATTTGCCAGTCTTCTTCCCATTTCTCGAGTGCAGAGAGGTCTTTTTGCAGAAGGTCAGCGTCGTGTTGGCTTCTGATGAGTCTGTAAAGTAGACAGTCGTCTGCAAAAAGTCTTGAGTCGGAGGAGGAGGTTACTTCTGGTAGGTCATTAATGAAGGCTAAGAAAAGTAGCAGACCAAGAACCGTCCCTTGTGGTACTCCAGATAGAATGTCTGCATGGGAGGACTTGCAACCTTCAAGTAGGACACGCTGTTTTCTGTTCCTGAGAAATGACTGGATCCAGCGAAGAGTGTTGCCCCTCACTCCATAGTAGTTGAGTTTGTACAAAAGCCGGTTGTGGGGGACCTTGTCAAATGCTTAAGCGAAATCAAGAAGGATGATATCTACCTGGCCTTTTAGATGACAAGCTCTGAGCGATCTTTTGAACTGTTGTTATGAGTTGTGTTTCGCAGGATCATCGAGCTCTAAAACCATGCTGGGAGTCTGTCAGTATCCTGTGTCTGTCAAAGTGCTTCATAACGCTGCTGTGTATGATGTGCTCTAAGATCTTGCTATCGATGTAAGGGAGACAGGTCGGTAGTTTGATGGCAGGTGTTTCTCTCCTTTCTTGAAGGCTGGAACAATATGCGCATCTCTCCAGTCGTCGGGTACTTCACCTTGGTCAAGAGAGGACTGGTAGAGGTGTGCCAGAATAGGTGCTAGTTCATTAGCTGCTGATTTCAGTATGAAATCTGGTATGCTGTCGGGACCCGTTGCCTTGTGTAACTTTAAGTCAAGCAGTAACTTAAGGCCTCCTTTCCAGTGTATGGTGACCTTGTCCAATTTCTGAGTGGGGGCTGGGGCCTTTATCTGGGATATTTGTGAGGGTTTCTTTGGTGTAGACAGACTTGAACTGATCATTCAGGATCTCAGCCTTCACCGAATTATTCTCCTCACCAGTGTAGTAAACCAAGGAGAAAAAGTGGTCAGTATGGGAATCAAACTTCGATTGCTCTGGCAACTGAGCTAATCAGGCCGCAGGGTATCCGATATTACAACACCACCAACAATCACACATTGTGATCTATTAAAATGTTTTTTGCAAAAGTATCGCTATTAGTATTAAAATATGTAATATTCAGCAATAAATTAATAAATCATGATTTGTTTGTATGGTGTTTTACGTCATTTTCAACACATGCAAGGTTATATATGAAAGTTGATTTTTTGAGGTGGAGGCAGGCAGCCACCCACTTTTCCTGGGTAGAACCAGTACTGTACACCTCCCACCATCCGTAAGAATCACTTCCTCACAAGTCGAGCTCCCAGTGGGATTCGAACCCGCAGCAGTGGGAGGCGAAGGTTTACAACTCAACATCGTTAAACTTTCGGCCACGGAGACGCATGATACATGTAAAACAAACATACACTATCTTATTGTTGTCTTTCAAATATCCATCACCATGGCAGTGGTTTTAATGTTTGAGAGTCCGCCTTTTATGTGGGAGGCTGCAGGTCCAATCTCAGGGTTGGTCTCCCCAAACAATTAATATTAAAAGTGGTATTAGAAACTCACTTTTTTGGCATTTAGGAAATTAAGAGAAATTGATAGGATTGGTTGGCAATGGGTCAGAATTACCTGAGTAGTTACTGTACTGGCATCGTGTTGTGTGTCTGTGGCGTGGTAATGGTAATACCACACTCTAGACACACAACATGATGGTCATTTCATTATGGCAGCCCTATACAGTTGAGTATATACAGGGCTTTTTTTCCTTCTATAACAGTGGCCGAAATTCGGCTACTTCACAATCCAAAATAGGTCATTTTTTTCACAACTGTGGCCGCTTTTTTTCACAATTTTTTTTTTATTATTAGAAAGTTTATCTAAAATAACCATATTATGCTGAATATGTGTGTGTGTGTATTTCTAAGGATTATAGTCCCTCCACCTACGACAGGCGTCCTACCTAACGATTATAGGCACAATGTCTGGACTTTTATCTGTGTTTTTGTGTGATGTGATGATATGTCTACTTGAAGCAGCGAACTCAATGGTTTCTTTATAGTGCTGCCACACTGGAATACCACGCCGTAGTAGACATGATACCCCCACCCGCCAGTCACATTATTCTGACACTGGTCAATCAGTCACAGCACTACCCATTATTTGCTCATCAGGCAAGGGTTACAAGTGACTACTCCATTTTTAAAGTCTTTGGTATGACGTTGTCAGGGGACTCGAACCCACGACCTCCCGAATGCAGGGCAGACGCTATAACCACTACACCACAATGCTTCGGTGTTTTTTGCTGAATATAAATTGTACATTTGTTTTATAGTGTCCTCCTCCCACAAAAGCAATGTATGCATGTATTGAGTAATATCGCTTTTGACAATTAATCTTTCAATATTTTTTTCACTAATCAGTTTATTATAATATCACGCTTTTTTTTCACAAAATACCAGGCTAGGGAGTCTTCACAATTTTTAGAAAAAAAGCCCTGATCTAAATGTAGACACTGGTGTTATATGACTGTAATATTTCTTAAACGAGATGTTACGTTACACACCATTAATAAATATACCATCTTTCCGCATAATTTGTAACTTTCAGTTTCTTGCTGTTTTTAAACATTTTTCAGGACATGGTATTGTTGCAGCGACTGCTTCCATTCCCAGTAGATATCAAACAATAGTTACTGACAACTCTGACAGGAAAGGCTTTACAGCCCAGGCAAAGCGGTTCCAGTCTGAAAACTACTTGGTTTGTATATTTTTATTTAAAACAACAACATAATATTGTATAATATAATATCAGGGGATGTATGTAAATAACCAGTAATATACTGTATGGAAACATTTATATTTTTAGAACATATCTTACCATAAAGGTTATGATGTTCACAGTTCCCAAAAGCCATGATACAGCTTTTAAAAATAAGTATAAAAGTCGAACAGGAAATGCAGCTTTCATAGAAGACAGTAAACCCAAAAACACGCAAAACTTTATACACTAATCTACTTCACAGCAAAACATTGGCGTTCTAGTGTAAGTTATTTGGGTTATTTTAGATTTGGGCTCTGCAGAGGAAATATTGTTCCAAGCAGGTTTTAAATTTCTGTTAAAAGTATGTGTTTCAAGTATGTTTTCTCCTTTTTTTCATACCATTTTAATGAGTTTTAGGGATCGTCATTGTACATTTGGCTTTCAGAGTGTGGCACATCAACTTAATCTGAAGATTTTATCATTAAAAATACAGTAATTTTGATTTCAATTTATTAGTATATAAATCTCTCTTTATATAAATGCATGCACAGAAATTTATGACAAATGCAACTACATAACATTAGAAAAGGTGGGGTTACATAAGTTGAAAAAAAAAAGGTTATGAAACCTTTTTTTAAACTATAACCCCCTTTTTTTAATGTTATGTAATGAAAACTTATTTTTTTTACTTATGTAACCCCCATTTTTTATTGTTATGTAACTGCATTTGTTAGCAGAAAAAGATTTCAGTTACATAAACTTGGCATCCATTGTTTGTAATAGACTACTTTGGGCAATGTGTACTTAACATGTTGATAACAGCTTGAGCTTCAGGCTGTTCCTGGTGAATAAATGGCATAAATAATTTCCTTTATGATAAGTGTTATAAGCCAGGCCTGACAAAAATTCCTGAGATTTTTAACATTTAAGATATTAAGCGTGCGAAAAACATGTTTTTAATGGAAATTTGAGCGTGAGACTTGATTTTCAAACATTTTTTTTTAAAATTACAAATTTTAAATTACTTATAATGTAATTAATTCTTGTGCATGATAATTATAGGAAATAATACATTAGCATACTTCAACATACACGAAAATAGTTTGTTAGACATTGTAATATTAGATTACAAAAACTTGAAATGTATACAACACCTGTTTATTTTTTTCATGAAGAAACACATGATGTTCTAAATGCAAATATGTATGCACGTTTTCATAACTCTTAAACAAATTGTTAGCTTACACGACAGCACCTGTTATAGTGATACCACATAGAAGGAGTTACTACCTTCTGGCACTTGCTATTTCAATTAGGTTGACCAATTAGGGAAGAAGTGATATATTGCTGTTACTGCACATGTTGTTATGTCGCTGAAGGAACTAATTATATCTGTAGGTGTTAATTGTATATTCAGTCAGTGCATTACACTGTTTACACTGCCCAACACCCCCACCCCCTGTCTGTCCATAAACTTTCTTTGTAGCGACTACTCCTCTGAAACTACTGGATGAATTTTTATGAAACTTTACAGACATGTTGCCCATGATGTCGAGTAGATCCTAGCAAAAATTCACGTTGATGTGAAATCCAAAATGCCCGCTAAAGCTAAAAAAATTAAAAAAAATTGATATGGGACTTTTTCTGAAATGATCAGCATAACATGATGTTGGTCCTTGTTCAAAATCGTTTTCATTCGACGTTAAACATGGCTGCCAGTGGCCATCTTTGTTTAGATAGAGTTATATTGTAAAAACTTGTAACGACTACTCCTCTGAAACTACTTGACGGATTTTCATGGAACTTCGCAGGAATGTTGCTCTTGATCTCTATTGATATCTGCAGCTTTGAACTGATCCTAGCAAAATTTTAGGTCGGCTGGAAATTCAAGATGGCAGCCACAGTCAAAAATAGATTCTTAAAAAACAAGTTTGTAGCGACTACTTTTTGAAAACTATAAGTGATATTGATATAGGACTTTTTCCAAAAAGGATCAACATGACATGTCGAAAATTATTTTGATTCAAATTAAACATGGCCGCCAGTGGCCATCTTTGTTTACATAGAGTTATATAATAAAAAATTGTAGCGACTTCTCATCTGAAACTACTTGACGGATTTTCATGAAACTTCACAGGAATGTTGCTCTTGATGTCTAATTGATATGTGACTTTTTCTAAAATTATCAGCATTACATGATGTTGGTCCTTGTTGAAAATTATTTTGATTCATCATTAAACGTGGCCGCCTGCAGCCATCTTTGTTTATATAGTTGTTATATAATAAAAACTTGTAGCGGCTACTCCTCTGAAACTATTGGACGGATTTTCATGAAACTTCACTGGAATGTTGCTCTTGATGTTGATCTTAGCAAAATTTCAGGCCGGCCGGAAATTCAAGATGGCCACCACGGCTAAAAATAGATTTAAAAAAATAACTGTAGTGACTACTTCCTGAAAGCTATAAGTGATATTGATATGGGACTTTTTCTAAAATGATCAGCATGGCATGATGTTGGTCCTTGTCGAATATGATTTTAAATATTGGGTCCCCACATTGTTCACAAACAATAAATAAAACTCTTTTTTTTTTCAAACTCATGCATATATTACTAGACTTGTTTGAGTCTTTGCTCATGTTTACATGTATACATTTCACTGAATAAAAATCAGACAGTTATTTGGTTATGCTCAATATCTGCTTACTTACGGATAGTGTCCCTTTAAATGGTCCTGGTACAAATTTTCCCTGTTCCAAAATGTTTTCTTTTTACCAATGAAGATATATTACTTGTGCTATGTTTCAGACCGAGGCACCTGGACCTGGACAGTATGTTGGTCATGTCACAGTCGACAATAATAGTGCATCATTCTCTAAGAAAGGTACTGGGGGATTTGCCTCAAAGGTAAAAGCTTTTTTCTTTCTGAAGTTTATTTCATATAGTTTACCATTCAGAAGTAAAATTTTTGCATACAGAACTCTGCAATTTGTAGGTATATTAAAATTAAAATTTATATTGTATTATTTTATGACATTTTTTTCTACATTGTTTATGAAAACTTACGAATTGAAATTGTAATCACTGTATAAATATGTAATCAATAAATCAGCTGAAAGTTTCAGGTATCTTGATCATATTAAAGATTTCAGGGTTACTGAATGACTGGTACTTTGCGTGCTCGAACCCCACTGGGAGGGAGTGAGAAAGTGTCAATTATACAGATGGCGGGAGGTATACAGAACTGGTTCTACCCAGGTATAAGTGAGTGGTCTGCCTTGCCTCCACCACTAAAAATCAAACATCATACACATCCTAAAATATGCTGAAAAATAATGGTTAAACACCATTCAATCAATCAATCAATCTAATGAAATCAGTATCAGACATTGGTATAACTTCCATTTTAGACCAAGAGACAGACTCGTTATCCGACGTCCAATGCACCGGGCCCCGGAATATATGCCTTACCTAGCCTTCTTACTACACAGAAAGATTTTAACAGATCAGGAGCTACAGGAAACTTTCAGAGACCAATAGCTGTAACAACTGAAAATGAGAAAAAGGATATGAAACCAGGCCCAAATGTATATGATGTAAGTTGGGTACAGAGTTTTTGTCTGGCCTTTTCGAAGGAAAAAAAGAGACATCTATAGTGTTGCTCTTTTGGCAGCGAATTCAGCGGCGTCAACATTCAACATTTGCGTTTAGGTCACTTTCTCACAAGCTATATGCACTAGACCATTCAAACTTTGCTTTAGTTGTATCTTGGGTGTTAGATTGCAACGTGACACAGCAAATGTGAATTTGACCTTGACTCTCAAAGCAAAGGGCAGATAACTTAATTTTTACATTCAACTTTTGCGTTTAGGTCACTTTCTCACAAACTGTATGCATATGTCTATAAATATACTTTCACTTACAAGTCGGGATCAGCATAAGCCCTCGCAAAAGGACCACCTCTGTCATTTACTCCTGATCAGGCAAAAAAAACATTGTGCGTTTCAGGTTACATTGAAACATAAAATAGGGAAGGAGGGAGCAAATTAAGTTTAGGGTACAGTCACAAATTTAGGGTAAGTAGGGTAACCTGAAACTCAGGTGTTGTTTTTTGGCCTAAATAAAAAAAAATCATGAATTGTATAGATAAAGCAAGGGAAAAATCATTTTTGAAGTTCAAATGGTATATGTTCAAAGTGGTACTCGCTAGGTGGGTTACTAACTTCAACAAATAAATACCAGACATAATCTCTTGCTTTCTGTAGTAATAATGTGGTATACTACTATGTAATTATGTTGACCTATCAACAACAAAAAGCAGCAATATCTACAACAAAAAAGCATCAACTTGTTTTAAATATTACAGTTTTGTAGTACCCGGTACTGTCCTACACTATTTTGATTTTCTGTTGAAAATATTACGTTTCCACATATATCACACTAAATCTCATGCTCAAAGCAAGAATCAAATCTGACTCTTTCCATGTCAACTTATTGTAGAATCTCACACTTTTAATGTCAATTTTTTTTAGAATCTCACACTTTCCATGTCAAGAGTAGTAGGATCTCACACTTTCCATGTCCAAATCGAGTAACATATCACTCTTTCCATGTCAAATTTTTGTAGAATCTCACACTTTCCATGTCAAAATCGAGTAACATATCACTCTTTCCATGTCAAATTTTTGTAGAATCTCACACTTTCCATGTCAAAATCTTGTAATATAACACTCTTTCCATGTCAAATTCTTGTAGAATCTCACACTGTCCATGTCAAATCCATGTTGACAGGAATGTTAAATATGCTTATGTATAAAATTGACGGTTGCTTGTACATGTATTTCAGATACAAAAGTATAAACACGGTAAAGCTAACAACGTTACAGCTGACTCCGCTTTTAAATCACAGAGTAAGAGAGAAGTGATTAATGTGAGAGATGAAGCAAAAAAACCAGCACCTGGTAAGTGGGGCTATTTTAAAATCAACAGACTCAATTACACATTGACTAAGTACCCTTTTCTCACAACAGCAACTTGAAGTGCATAGACAATTGAGTATATAGTTTACAACCAATTGCTGGAATGTGTTTGCTATACCAACTTACTTTTGACATGAGATGATTATCAGTCCATCATTAGTTATGAAATATACACAAACAGGAGAAACATGGCCCCTTATTGACTTAGTTTTTCACTCCATAATGAACTTCGTGTGGCTTTCACTTTAACACTTTTCTTGGATTATTACACCTAACATACAGTTCACACGTGATGATATGATGTGTCTCTGCATTAATGGTTTTTCTATTCTGCAATTTCTTTTTACAGAATTATGGACCTTTGTTTTAATTAGAATTTTTTCACATTAAGAAATTAACAGATATTTTAGACATTTCTTATTCTTGATTTTGCCCATCATCAGCTAGAGCAAGTGGCATCAGTGATAGTTCTAGTGTGCCTTGTCAACACTCTGGGACCTTCATTTTATATCTTGTCTTTACCCAACTTGGCCGGAGTCGTAAAATCAATGGAAGCTCAGACGAGATTGAAAAACTGCAGTACCTGAAAATAAACATCAAAGTTATTGCCCTTGATTTAGTGAAAAAAACGCTATATTTTGCCTTGTCAACACTATAGCACCTTCAGATCTTTATCAAACTTGGTCATAGTGTTTATAGAAATTAAAACTCATACGAGTTTGATAACCACATTTATCACGTGGAAAAAACACAAAGTTATGGCCCTTGATTTTTCAGAAATACTCTGTTTTGCTTTGGTTATCTGTAGCTACTTCATTTCTCATCTAATCTTAACTAGATTTATTGAGAATGCTAATATCAATAAAAGCTTAGACCAGTTTGAAGACCAGTCATATATGATTCCCCACCAACCCCCCATCCCCACCCCGCAACACTCCCTACCCCCTCCTTCTCCCCCTCCCCACATATATGCCGCCCCCTACCTCACTTCCATACTTATTTTAATATTGTGTTTGATGAATATATTTACATCTAGGTTTAGAAGAAGAAAGCATGGACAAAATCAAAAACTAGCCATGTCGAACTAGAAACAGCAGGGTTATTTTAGAGCATGAAGGCTTTGTTTTTCATTCAATTACCATGAAATTTGTCAGACGATTTTTATAAATGAGATAAACAATTATTTAAAAAACCTTAGGGACAACATACAGTCTTAAAACAGTAGAGCAATATAAGCCCTCTTGGGCCTCTGGTTAATATTGATTATTATGTTGTGCATTTCTGTAGAAACAATATTTATAGCCAACATTTTCAATTCTGGAGCATAGCGGCCTCATGCTGCTGTTTGCTATATAACATTGTTATATTTACACAGTTTGTGGAGATTGTCATTTTAATTCAGTTTTTATTTCTAGAGCATAACTGAGATTCCAATCATCCATCTCCTTGTGAGGCTTGTCTCATGTACCAACCTATAGGTCCAGAGGTGTTTAAATTATTTATGTGTCAAGTAAAGAAATGTTCATATTAAATACAAATACAACAATATACTTTTAAGCTGATCTTTTCCTTGACAGGTCAATATGAAGTAAACGACCGATTGTTACATGATAGCGTGAAGGTTCCATTCTCAAGTTTTAAGTCAACAAGTAAACGACAGTTTCATCCTGACCCTCCTAAAGTAAGTATTCCCGTCATTAAAGCATGTGTGTGATATTCTATATAGTCTCTCTGCCACATAACCAAGTGTGAAAAACAAAAACATTGGGCAGGTTAAGAGTGTTGAATATTCAAACGGTGAATGTGCAGTTGTAGAGCTCTGCCTTTTTGATTTGACAAATTGGGATATTGTCTTCCCGAGTGAAATCAGAGACGATAAATATCGTTTCTGCTAATACACACAACTTTAACGAACCTCTTTCTGTTTTTGTTTTTTAAAAAAAAACGAGCAGTACAATAGTGGATGTGTGTATCATCTCATAATATTATCATCCATTACACAAGTAATTTTAAACTGTTAATATAACCACAGTTTATATTTATACTAATTAACGTATATACAAACACAGAGGTTTAATTTACCAATACACTATTGTACACTATGTATGGCTCTATATAAGGATTGGAGAGACTTTTTTTTTTATACATTCTATGACCAACATAATAAATATGCAACAAAACAGTATCAAATGAAAAAACCCGGGGGTGAGGGAAAGAAACAATGTGGCTAGTGTACTAGCTGGGCATGTCGCTACCACAAGACATTTGAAATTTCATCTTTGACCAGACACCGGAACCCCCATTAAGACAAATTTTGTGTGTTTATGTCCCTGTTTCTGCATTGTGGGTAGGTGGATCTGTGAGTCTTGCATCCACTGTGTACTTTTTGAATCGCCCATGATAGTGGGTAGGGAGACATAGCAGTCACTTTTCTGGCGGCGGTGGCCACACCTTTTCTGAAACTTTGTCAGATGCTTTGTTGGGTCAAGGGACATCACGTAATGCCAAAATTACCGTAATCAAAATTAACAAGGTCAAGGTCATATTTTGCATTATTTTCCTCAAACTTAACCTTAACCTTGATTAGGTAACTTAACCTTGGTTAGGTAACTTAACCTCAGTTCACTTATGTGATTATCTCACTTTATGTCTTTGATACTTAGTCATATGTATTGTTGGCATTGGTGGACATCATTGGATGACAAAAAATACCAAGGTCAAGGTCATATTTTGTGTTATTTTCCCAAAACTACACCCTGGTTAAACCACCTAACCTTAGTAATTTAACTTCTTAAGATTACCTCACTTTTATTTGTTTGGTACTTGGTCATATGAAGTGTTGTCTTTGGTGGACATCATTTAAGCACAAATTTAATAACATATTTCATATGCAGTTTGCCGTAGTGTGCGAGACACCCTCAGACCGAGGTATTGTTCATAATATTGGGCATGCGACTTTCTCCAGTTCTTTATAGGGCACCATCTGCCATAGTATGTAACGTTCCCAGTGGTTATGTTTGAATAACCGTTACAGCATTAACTCTTGTACTGGCTCTGTCAGAGGTATACAGGTTGTGTCCCCTGTACCAGAAATGCATCTGAAAGTTGGTGAAGCTCTGCTTGGTTTTGCAGGTGGTGGAGTAGGTTTAAAAACATTGCCTACAACAAAATGAGAGGTCAGAAAAAGAAAAATGGGTGATATATAGGAATCACGATGTCCTTAACGTCACGTCGCATCCCGTCATGTAACATATTTTTGTCCCGTCGCTTAAAATTCCTCAAACACTTTTGAATGGGTTGTTCCCAAACTTCATATAAACATAACAACTGCTCACCTTATGTCCCTTTACATCACACATTGTTGATTGCCTACTTTATTACAGAATTATGGCCCTTTATTTGACTTACAATTTAAGCGGGGGTATTCATCACCTTCAGTGATAGTTCTAGGTTTCATTTCCCCTCAATAACTTTAGTTAGGAATGAAATATAAGCATGTAATTTTCTGGATAGGTAGCTTATATGAAAAGGAAGCTTGAAGTGTCATTTGGGGTCACTAGGGTTAAGGTTATGGTCACTGTTACTTTAAATAGAAAAACGGTTTCCATTCAATAACTTCAGTTAGTGATTAGATATTGGCATGGAACATTCTGGATAGAAGCTTGGGAATTGCATTTGGGGTCACTGGGTTCAAGGTCACTGTTTCTAAAAAAATAAAAAAATGTTTCCACTAACTTTAGTTAGGAATGAGATATTCTGGATAGGTAGTTTATATAAAAGGCAAGCTTGGGAATGCATTTGGGGTCACTAGGGTCAAGGTCACGGTCACTGTTACTAAAAAAAGATAAATAGTTTCCGTTCAATAACCAGCTAGGAATAAGATATTGGCATGGAACATTACGGATAGATAGCTTATATGAAAAGAAAGCTTGGGGTTTCATTTTGGGTCACTAGATTGAAGGTCAAGGTCACTGGTACTAAAATAGAAAATGGTTTCCGTTCAATTACTTCAGTTAAGAATGAGACATTGGCATAAAACGTTCTAGATAGGTAGCTTATATAAAAAGCAAGGTTTGGATTGCATTTGGGGTTAGTGGGTAACCCTTTCAATGTCAAGGTCACTGTTAATAAAAATAGAAAAATGGTTTCTGCTGAATAACTCAGTTAGGAATGAGATATTGGCCTGAAACTTTCTGGATAGGTAGCTTATATGAAAAGGAAGCTTGGTATTGCATTTGAGGTCACTGAGGTTAAGGTAATTAGTCCCATTTCTTTATTTAGAATTTAAATTGCTTGTTTGACAGTAACTTGAAAAAAATTGTATCACAAATACCGTATGTTGAAAAGAAACTAAAATCTGTTGTGTACATCTTGCATACACTATTCAAATGACTCATCTTTCACATTGTGGAAAACCTGGGTTTAACGCTAACAGGCATTTTTCTTGTTATTACTTGCATTCCTCAAACAGTTTTGAATGGTTTGTTCCCAAACTTCATATACACATAACAACTGACCTTATGTCCCTGTACATCACCCATTGTTGATTGCCTTATTTATTACAGAATTATGGCCCTTTGTTTGACTTAAAATTTAAGCGGGGTATTCATCACCTTCATTGATAGTTCTAGTTGAAAACAAGGTAATTAAAACAAATAAAATGATTGGATATTAGGAATTAATCTTTTAAATTCTAGTTATGGTTGTATTTTCAGTTTCCGGGTCCTGGCGCATACCGTCCTGGGGAAACTCAGGATCCAGCCAAGAAACAACTGTTCCCGTAAGTTTCTGTATTATGTATAGAGAAATCTGATTTGAAATGTTTAACGTTTTATTATTTTATGTTATTAAAGAAGAGTTACTCCTAAAGAATAACAGAGAAATCTGGGATAACCTTGTCAATACTATTGAATATATCCAGGGTTCTCCGAGAGCACTTATACGATGGTGGGCCGCCACGCTATCGGCAAATACCGCCATGCAAAACAAGCGCCGCCACGTAAAAACCGTCAAGCTCCACTTTAAAGAAATAAAGTAATTTAGCAAACTTGATATAGAACACAAAGGGCTTTTACCAGAGATTCATCCGGACGAAAATGGGCCTGTGCAACTGTATGAACTGACGCAACAAACACCATAACGTAACCTGAATCTAGACCGATTTGGTACTCTGTGGTTACATGTAGTTAAGAAATATTACACAGACACTTGTCATCCAGTCTTCAGCAATAAACCAAGCGCCTCAATCGTATTGACCAAGCCGTATAGGGGAGGTAACTCTCCTCATTGTCAAAATGGCATAAAAAACTGCAGAATAACAGATTTGTACCGCCACCCTATAATTTCTAGACTTGGAAAACCCTGATATCTCCCTGGTTATTTCGCTTTTTCTGAGGATGGCTCCAGTCCATGGGTCCACCAGCTTAACACTTCTATGCTGATTTGCACCAGAGGGCAAGGACGGGGTTCTACTAACTTCTTGAACCTGCAATCTTTCAGTTAAGAAATAGAAACACTTGTCATTCATTACCGTAATCAGTGAATGGTATTAATTTACAGTTATGAAATTACAGACTTGTATTGGCATTCATGTGGTGATGTTACCTGTCAGTGTAGAACCATCAGAACATTGTTAGCTTTACTGGGTACAAAAATCAGCAAAGCTTATGTCTATTAGGGTGGAGACAAAGGCTCAAGGTGATCCATTGGGATCACTCTTCATCCATCGTCCGTCCGTCCATCATAGATCTCATAGATTCATTAGATAATTGCTTTTCAAATTTGTTAAAATTAGGACCGTGCGACATCCAAGATGGCCGCAGTTACCATAAAAGGTCGAAACGTTAAAAAATCTTCTTCTCAACAACCGCTGGACAGATTTCGACAGTTTTTCTTTTAAAATAATTGCCGAGGCCTAGACTGTCAAGTTTGTTCAAATGACGTCCCCAGGATCAGAAATTACCATGCCCTGGGGGTCTAAAGTTTATATATGGAGATTTTGCATAGACTTGGAAAAATCTTCTTTTCTGAAACCACAGAGCTCTCTTATATTACTTGTAGCATCAGCTTATGGTCCTCTACCAAGTTGTTAAAATGGTGACCCATGGGTCATATTTGGCCCCGCCCTGGGGGTCACAGTTTTACATAGACTTAAATAGTGAAAAACTTAAAAAATCTTCTTCTCTGAAACTGCAAGAGCCAGAGGTTTAATATGTGCAAATGGTGACCTGGTAGTCACACATAGAGTTATATAGGGAAGATATTTAAACAATCTTCTCAGAAACAACTTCACATGGATGAAAAGGTAAATATTTTTCAAATTTGTTAGAACAAGGTCAGTGCTACATCCGAAATGTCTGCCATGGACAAAATACTTCAGTTACTTCTTGTACACAGGGAACCTAGAGTCATGTGTTCTAATCCCACTTGTTTCTCTTTTTTTTAACTTCATTTTTTTTTAAATTGTTAGCATGGGGTCATGGGTTTAAATGTTGGTTGTTGGTGTTGTTGTGTTTTGCAATTGTAAAAAAAGTATTGAATGGAATTTAATGATGAAACCCTTTGTATAGGAGCCAGTTTAGCTTTTAGAGCATCCACAGGCCCTCATGGGCCTCTTGTTCTTTATTATTATTAATGATTGCTAACCCCTGGACTATCAAGTTTGCTCATTTGAAGTTCCTGGGGTCAAAGATGGCCACCCCCAGGGTCACATTTGGGCACGCCCCAAGGGTCACATGTTTTACTTATTTATATATAGGGGAAAACTTAAAAAATCTTCTGCTCTGAAACTACAAGAGCCAGCGGTTTAAAAAAAAAATCATTTACTATAAGCTAATGGTTTATTCTATCAAGCCTGTTAAAATGGTGACCTTGGGGTTACATTTGGCCCACACCATGCGTCAAATGTTTTACATAAATTTATATTGGGAAAAACTTAAAAAATCATCTTCTCTGAAACTACAAAGAGCCAAAGGTTTATTATTTTGCAATTACTATTAGCTTATAGTCCTCTACCAAGTTTGTTTAAATGGTGACCCCGGAGTCATATCTGTCCCCACCCGGGGGTCACAGTTTTACATAGAGTTATATAGGGAAGATCTTTAAACAGTCTTCTCAGAAATCGTTTGGTCAATTGTTCTTTATTATTATTAATGATTGCTAACTCCTGGACTATAAAGTTTGCTCATTTGAAGTTCCTGTGGTCAAAGATGGCCACGCCCCAGGGTCCAAAGTTTGTATATAGAGATTTTGCATGTTTTTACATAGGGAAAAACTTAAAACATCTCCAGTCAGCATTTGCGAGGGGATGCTTTTTTCTTCATTGGGAAGATCCTCAGGTGATCGTTTCAGGGCCATTTTGGCCCTCTTGTTAGAATTGCACTCCATCCAAAAATGGTCAATTTTCCTCAATAATTAACCAAATGACCTATAACACAGGTTGCACTTTACACCTTACATGCACAGAGGCTTTTCATATTTGTGACCTCCCGGCATTAAGTAAAACAGTCACTCAGAATAACAAAACTATTAAAGGACATTTTTAAAGTCCCTATCCCGCCATCAACCGGCACATTTTATAACAGATGTACCGGTACAATGTTTCTAAACCTACTGATGATGAGGTATATATATGTAACTTGCATGTTTTGAAAATCCAAACTCTATAGACACAATATAAACAGCTTTAGTGAGCCAGACCAAACCCTAAAGCTGGAGAGTCGAATTAAGAGTTACGAACTCATCATATTAAATCAAGGGTATTTTAAGAACCCTTGAAGAAACCTATTCTTTTGATCAGCACACATACATTCTTATATGAAAGGAAACCTAAGGAGTAATTCCTGTGTTTAAGAGAATAAATTTTCATTTGTGCATGCTTTTGTTAAAAAGTGTGTTGTTTGTTTACCATGTTGAACCATTAGATTCCCCATTCTAATTGCAACAAGATTACTTAACACCTCTACCATGTTTTCCTTATAAAGCTGCAGTTATTTCACAAGGCCTTATGTCAGTGTCTGCCAAACCAGAACCAAATATAGTCTGAATCACAATCCGTGTTTAAATGAATATCGGACATTTTGGCTCCAAACTGAGTCTAAAGTACTTCATTTAACGCAATGCAGTGATGAAAAATATAACACATCAATATCTTTATTTCTATGATTAATTTTTAGGAGGTAAGGCATCTAAAAATGATGACATGTTACTAAAGAAAAATATCATGGCTCAGCATCATGTCAAAAAAAATAGGCTTGGGGAAACAATTGCCAAACAATTGCACCTTGCCCAATTCAATTTAGATTTTCCCATCCATTTTGCAAAAAATTGTGCTTTCACTTCCATGGGATTTCTGAAATGGTCATCAAGATTATAGGTCATCAAGATTATAATTTTAAATAGAGTTAAATCTTTACCCTAAAAACTGCTTTTTGAAATTCTACTTTATATGGGACATAACTTTTGCCGACTTCTTCTGGAAGACAAGTAAACTATCTGAAATGTTTATCAGTTAATATTGAGAACATTTTATTTCAAAAATGATTGTCAGTTGACATTAACATTAATGGAGAAACCCTGTGGTGTTAATGTAAGAAACCATTTTCATAATATTTCATTGCAAGTTTATTCTCAGGGATGCTGAAGTGTTATCAAAGGATGGACGCAAAGATATTGTAACTGTAAACAAATAGCAAGATATATTAGTTTCGCAATGAGCACTCCATGTGTTATAGTATACAACATTTATGAATGGTGTGTCATTGAACACAATTTTATGTTACATAGGCAGCAATATGTAGATAATGTTACATGTGCAACAGTGTGTAGATGACTTTAAATAGGCAACAGTGTGTAGATGATGTTACATAG
Organism: Cyrtodaria siliqua; assembly: GCA_037043455.1. NCBI lineage: Eukaryota > Metazoa > Mollusca > Bivalvia > Adapedonta > Hiatellidae > Cyrtodaria > Cyrtodaria siliqua. The sequence continues at coordinate 21,830 of JAWPHD010017596.1, read as the reverse complement.
GCAACAAAGTGTAGATGATGTTACATAGGCAACAATATGTAGAGGATGTTACATAGGCAGCAATGTGTATATGATGTTACATAGTCTGCGGCAGCATTGTGTAGATGATGTTACATAGGCAGCAATATGTAGATGGTGTTACATAGGCAACAATATGTAGATGACGTTACATAGGCAACAATGTGTAGATGATGTTACGTAGGCAACAAAGTGTAGATGATGTTACATAGGCAACACTATGTAGATGATGTTACACAGGCAACAGTGTGTAGATGACGTTACATAGGCAACAATGTGTAGATGATGTTACATGCTAATCTATAGCAAAATATCACCCTATAAAACATTAACTTCATCATATACATTTACCAATATGGTCATCTGTCAGTCTATTAATTGATAGTAAAACTTTGTTTCAGACGGAAGCACTACCTGTGTATATCAGCCCCAGCCATGCCCCTCCCTGACACTCTGCCTCCCCCGGGCCCAGGGAGCTATGACATGGTGGATTATGAGGGACCCTCCAAACATTACATGTCTGGCGCTGCATTTGTCTCCACAACTAGTCGATGGACGTCCAATAATATAAAGAATACAGATTTACCTGGACCTGGTATGTATATATTCATGTATACTCACCGTCAATGAAAAGTTACCACTTGTTAATCAGTTAAATAAATTCACAAAAGCGATTTTACAAGAACAAATCTGGTATATTTTGAGACGTTAGAGTATAGCCAGTCAATATGGAAAAAAACAGTAAGCGTCACCAATGCCCAGTTCGTCTACACTAGCTTAAAATCCTAACGGTAGAAAACAAACTTCACAGACCTCAGTACCGGGTGTGACCACCGCCTGCAGCCATGACAGCTCGGCATCTACGGCCCATGCTTCTTCTATCAGGCGTTGTATGCGATACTGGGGTATCGCGAGCCATTCCTCAATGAGGGCTCTGATGAGGTCTTGACGGGTGTTGTTGTTACGTCTACCGTCATAGACACGGCGTCCAATCTGATCCCACAGATTCTCAATAAACGGGATAACGGTTGGCTGCAACACCTCATCCACGTAGCGTCGTGCTGTCAGATTACCGTCAATTACTAATAGATCTGTCCTGTATCGCCAAGATATGCCCGCCCATACCATTACGCTTCCACCTCCCCAGCGCGGAGCCTGACGTACGCAGCAATCGTCGTACCGTTCACCGCGACGTCGCCACACCTTACGACGTCCGTCGTACAAATCAAGACAGAACCGGGACCATTTTTCAGCATGACAACGCTAGGCCTCACTCTGCATGACTTACTTCAACGTATCTCGATGATAATAATGTTGAAGTTCTGCCTTGGCCAGCCTTCTCACCCGATCTCAGTCCTATTGAGCATCTGTGGGATCAGATTGGACGCCGTGTCTATGACGGTAGACGTAACATCAACACCCGTCAAGACCTCATCAGAGCCCTCTTGAGGAATGGCTCGCGATACCCCAGTATCGCGAGCTGTTTTTTTCCATATTGACTGGCTATACTCTAACGTCTCAAAATATACCAGATTTGTTCTTGTAAAATTGCTTTTGTGAATTTATTTAACTGATTAACAAATGGTAATTTTTCATTGACGGTGAGTATATATACTTTCACCTCCTTACATATCCTCGTCTGTATATCCCATCCATACATCTGCACTGTAGGTTTTGCATATATTTATATGAAACTCAATGCATTCCTCTCTGGTGTAGGATTGCATCTCAACCCAGGATCAAAGGTCAAGGTCACTGTTACTATAAATAATATTGTTGTTTCACTCAATTATTTTAGTTCTGTTAGGCATATTTTGTAAAAAAATCATTTGATATTGCATTCCTCTAGGGTGTAGGAAGATAAAGATTGCTTTCAGGTGACAGAGTCTTAAGGTCCAGGTCACTGTTACTATAAATAGAAAATTGATTTCCACTCAATAACTTCAGTCTGGTTTGGCATATCATCAATGCATTCCTCTAGGGTTTAGGAAGGTAGGAATTGCTTTATAAATTCAAAGGAGGGCCTCCATGGTTGAGAGGGTAAAGATGTTGCATTTGAAACCTTCTCACCTCTCACCACTGTGGATTCACTACTCACTGGGAGCTCAGCTTGTTAGTAAGTGTTAATTCTTACAGATGGCGGAAGGCATACAGTACTGGTTCTACTCGAGAATAAGTGGGTGGTCTACCTCCACCACAAACAATCGACCATCATACATTGCATAAAATGTGCTGAAAAATTATGTTAAACCCCATACAAACAAACAAAATAAGTTCAAAGTTACTAATACAATAAATAAAAAATATTTTCCCCATTTGTCTTACAGAGTGAATTATAACCAAATAATTTAAGCTACCAAAAGCTTCAATTAAACGCTTCTAAACATTTCTTTTCATTGAAATATGCATGTTAATGTAAAATGGTTAGATAGGTATAACTTACCCGACGTATAATACATTTATATCCATATCTACAAATTAAGCTTCGTTGATCTAGTGTTTCCTCCACTTCTTGAGTTACGCGTTTTAGAGTTTACATCAAAAAATCATAATCTGTCCATAGTGGAACAAATGTAATTTCCTTCAACGTTGGGCTTTAGATGTGAACTTTAACATAAATGAATGCATTGTCATATCTGCATTGTGCTGGTGATATGATGTGTTGTTTCAGTTGATGTATCTGTGGTCTTGTGTACCTTACCTTATGAAACAGGTGCTTGCAATGGGCCTCTTCCCAATTGAAAATTTGACTGTTTTTCTCAACTGTGGCAGAAATCTTTCCCAATCAGAAGGCTGCTGTGTCTCAAAATTTTAGAAAGAGTGTAAATTCTGCAAAAAAAAAATTGTCTGTTAAGTAAGCTCTGACTGAGAAGTCAGTAATGATAATAAATAATAGATGAAAATAGGAATAAAGCATAGTGTTTTTTGTCTCACCTTTTCTAAGAAAAAAAGAGACAGGTATTGCTTTTCCGGCGGCAGCTGCAGCAGCAGCAAAGGCGTCGACATTCAAGTTTTGCGTTTAGGTCATTTTCTCATAAAATGTATGCACTAGACCTTTCAAACTTTGCTTATAGTTGTATCTTGAGTGGTACATCGCAACGTGATAAAGCAAATGTGGAAGTGCCATTGACTGTCCAAGCAAAGGGCAGATAACTTAATAATGTTTACCTTCAACTTTTGCGTTTAGGTCACTTTTTTCACAAACTGTATGCACTAGACCTTTCAAATTTTGCTTATAGTTGTATCTTAGGTGGTACATTGCAACGTAACAAAGCAAATGTGGAAATGACCTTGATCCTCCAAGCAAAGGGCAGATAACTTAGTAATTTTTACCTTCAACTTTTGCATTTAGGTCAATTTCTCACAAACTGTTTGCACTACACCTTTCAAACTTTGCTTATAGTTGTATCTCGGGTGATTCATCGCAACATGACAAAGCATGTGACCTTGACCCTCCAAGCAAAGGGCAGATAACCTTATAATTTTTAACCCTTCAACTTTTGCGTTTAGGTCACTTTTTCACAAACTGTATGCACTAGACCTTTCAAACTTCGTTTATAGTTGTATCTTGAGTGGTACATTACAACCTGACAAAGCAACTGTGGATGTGACCTTGACCCTCCAAGCAAGGGGCAGATAACTTTAATTGTTACATTTACATCACTTTCTCATGAACTATAATTATGCACTAGATGCTTTTAAACCTAGTTTATAGCTTAATCTTTGGAAGACAAAACATTCTATTTCGACATAGTTGTGTCTTGGGTAGTGCATCTTTTTGAATGCAGGGATTTCATCTTTGACCTTGACCTACTTTTTGGGACTGATGATATTTTTTTTAGATTATTTAGGCCAGCAGAGCTTATGGGATGCCAAGTTGTCCGTCGTCCGTCCGTCCCGTCCGTCGTGACTTTTGTCTCGTTAAGATGATAGGGCCTTCATTTTTCGTCCGATCTTTATCAAACTTTAACAAAATTGTTAGTTTCAATGAAAGCTCTGACAAGTTCAAAAACTAGCCAGATTGGACCAGTAACAGCGGAGTTAGTGCCCTTGATTTAGTTAAAAATGCTATATTTTGCGTTGTTAAGGCGATAGGGCCTTCATTTTTCATCCGATCTTTTTCAAGCTTTACCAGATTGTTAGTATCAATAAAAGCTCTGACAAGTTCGAAAACCAGCCAGATCGAACAAGTAACAATGGAGTTATGGCCCTTGATTTAGTTAAAAATGCTATATTTTGCCTCGTTAAGACGATAGGGTCTTCATTTTTCATCCGATCTTTACCAAACTTTACCAGATTGTTAATATCAATGAAAGCTCAGACAAATTTGAAAGCCAGCCAGATCGAACCAGTAACAGCAGAGTTATGGCACTTGATTTAGTTTAAAATGCTATATTTTGCCTCATTAGGATGATAGGGCCTTCATTTTTCATCAGATCTTTACCAAACTTTAACAGATTGTTAATATCAATAAATCTCGGACAAGTTGGAAAACCAGCTATATTGAACTAGGAACACCAGAGTTATGTGCCCTTGACTTATTTGAAACAAAGAGTTATAGACCGTTTTCAATATTTGGTAATGTATACTGGGGTCGTGGGTTCAAATCTCACTGGAGGCATATATATTTTTGTTTTCATAAGAAACCTTGGTCCATGGGTTCAGATTTTTTTTTTCTCATAAAAATGGATCCTTTACCAAGTTTGTTCAAATGGTGACCCTGGGGTCAAATTTGGCCCTTTCCCCAGGGGTCACAGTTTTACAAAGACTTATATAGGGAAAAACTTTAAAAATCTTCTCTGACACTCTCAGAGCCAAAGGTTTAATATTTTGTATTTACCATCAGCTTATTGTCCTCTACCAAGTTTGTTCAAATGGTGACCCTGGGATTAAATTTTGCCCCACCCCAGGGTTCACATGTTTTACCTGATATAGGGAAAAACTTTTAAAAAATCTTCTCTGAAACAACAAAAGTCAGAAGTTTAATATTTTGTATTTACCATCAGCTTGTGGTCCTCTACCCATGTTGTTCAAATGGTGACCCTGGAGTCAAATTTGGCCCTGTCCCAGGGTCACATGTTTTACATAGACTTATATAGGAAAAACATTAAAGTCTTCGTCTGAAATTACAAGAGCCAACTGTTTAATATTTTGTATTTACACTCAGCTTATGGTCCTCTACCATTGGTCCAAGTTTCAAATATTGACCCTGAGGTTAAATTTGACCCCGCCCCTGGGTCACATGTCACTTGGTTTGAGTTAACGAAAATTTGATTTGTTTTAAAGCTATAAAGCTAGCCAAACTTGAGTCAAATGCATCTCTCCCCCTATATCTTGGTAATTGAAGACACTTTATAAAAAACTTGTTTGATACTGCCATATCTGACACACAATCCTTCTACCCCACCCATATCTGACACACACTCCTTCTACCTCACCCACCGCTACCCTGCACCCCCACCCCACCATGGACACCATATAGCCAAGTAGAGCGATACAGGCCCTCTTGGGCCTCTTGTTTTTTTATAAAATGGTATTTTGTTTTTAAACAAATGCGCTTAAAATTTAATGTCATATCAGCAAACTCTTAACTCCATTGTTTTTCGGCGCCAGCCGTTTAAGCTGGCTTTTGGTCTCGCAAGAGCTGTGTCTGTGTAAGCCTATCAAAACTCGAGTTGAAAGCGATACAGAAATTATGAAAGCCTACAGTGTTTATTAAACTGAATGCTGATTGGCTAAATTTGTCTGACAAGGCCAAAGGAAACTAGTAGATTTGTTTATAGAGTGTAATTGTTGATAAATGGTATATTGTTAGGTGATTTCTTACGCTGTACTTCAATCGTGACTGGAAAAGATGAAGAAAGGAATAGAAATGCTGAAATTACAAATAAATTATTCTGTTTTCTTGCAAAGTGGGTTAATTTTACATGGTAATTGGTAATGAAACCCTATTAAAAATTACATATTACTAGTGACGTGATTTTTAAGGTGCCCGGATCAGCTTTTCTCAAACCACATGGGCTACAGCTTTAATATTTTGCATGTAGCTTCATATAGTGGTCCTTTTCCAAGTTGTACAAATGGTGACCCTGGTGTCAGAATAAGCCTCTCACGAGAGTCAAAAGTTTTGCATAGAAATATTAGGAAATACATTTAAAAATCTTCTTTTTTGAAACCACAAGGTTAGAGCTTTGATATTTTGCATGTAACATCATCTAACAGAGTACACAGGGTACTGCCCATCCAACGGATGACTCTAAATGAAATGTCTTGCATTAGGACATACTATGGTGGCAGTGAGGCTCAGTCCCATGATATCCACATTTGAACGTGCCAACCACTCGGCCACCTTGACCCCTTAAATACAAATAAAAATACCTTCATTAAACTTTGCTGATATCTAACTGTCTAAAATGCAGTTAATAACATGTCGTTCACTTCCATCAGGTTATTTTAACACACATTTGAATATGATGAATATTCCAGCTGTGATGGTCTCTAATGTCATCTGAAACCGTGTCAGATAATGGTAATGCTGCTATTGCCTTATTTTTAGCAGCGATCGATCAAAGGTCAACAAGCCATTCCTTGTTTTGTTAGGAATGAGTCTAAAGTACAGCTGGACACTAATTCCTGTATTTTCAGTTTCAATAACTGTTTTAAATATCATTTTTACATCAAGATCCACATTTAGCATGAGATTCCTTTTAATCTTTATCATGGATGCTCCATACCAGTTAAGTCTCATGCATAGGGCATGAGACACACAATTTCTTTTGTCAAATCACGCTCACACGCATGCATTCTACACTCTTACGTATTCAAACAATTTGACTAAATTTTTTTGTCTGCAATATTTTTAATAAAGTTAAAAGGGACACTGTCCGTAAGTAAGCAGATATTGAGCATAACCAAATAACTGTCTGACTTCTTCAGTGAAATGTATAGATGAAAAGATAACACAGACACTAAGAAGTCTGTAGTAATACATTCGTGAGTTTGAAAAAAAAAAGCTTAAATTATTATTTGTAAATAAAGTTGGACCCACCGTATTTACCTTTTCTGCGATCACGTGACTTCCATTAGCGCATTAGGTTTTCACCATAGTATTTAGTGCTAATATGTATAGCCCGCTTAGCTCAGTCGGGAGCTAGGTCGACCACTTTACGTTCACTATTATTACCGCGAATTTAATTTTAGTTTGGGCTGCGAGTTCAAACGCCCGAAATGGTTTCTCTTTTTTTTTGTACCGCGATTGAATTCCGTCAAACAATCCTGCTTTAATTAGTAAATATTCAGTAATGTTTGGTGTGTAATGTTTGCGAACATAATTAGTGTGTGTTTTATAAGCTAAAAGTTACGGACAGTGTCCCTTTAATACGTTTTATACCAAAACTTGATAAAATTTAGTATAGTTCAAACAAGATTTCCGTATATTGTTTGACTTAAATGAATTAAATTAAATTATATGACCATATGAACAGTATTATGAGTATACCTATATGCTAAAATTCATAAAATTTAACCAAAAACCATCTCGGGCTTCACCCCACTGACCGTCTAACCATGGGTCAACCACCCTTGGCCTGATCTCATTCTTGACTTCCATTGAGTCTCGACAGCTATGGATGCTTTATATTTGTGACTATCAACTCATGTTTTGCCCATGACACAATTAAACATTGACAAAAAAATGCAGCGTAGCATTTACAGACCTGCTTAAGTGTTTCTTAGTTTGTTATTGATTAATTGATTTCTTTCAAGTGCATGTAGTGCATGCATTTATTTTACGAGCATGTCTCAAGAAAAGGTTGGAACGATAAAGGCATCAACTGGAATCTTTCTCACGATACAAGTAATATTTATAGCATAATTGTTCGAGTATATTCAATTTATACTGCTTCTCAAGGGCCGTAGGTTTTATACCATAGCAATTTATCCAACTATGCGTGTGCAAGAAGTTTTAGGGCGTTGCAGTTTTCAGGAAAAAATAACAGCTCGATCCAATCAAGAAATAGCATTATCACCCGGCTTGAGCATGACCCATGTTTTGATTACAGTAGCCAATAGCCTGTATGTATTGTTGGTCAAATCCAATGTCAAGGAATGCTGTTTTGGTAATGGGTAGTCGTGTTTTACATATTTAACTCGCAACAGCACTCCCTTTACAAAAGAAAATTGAGTAGACCATGGTATAACAGCCGAATCTGTCAGTTATAGCACGGCTGAAATATACCGGCAGTTATAGCACGGTTTAGGCTCAGACCTTCAGGTTTATGAAAATTATATCATAAGCAAGAACAAAGGAAAACCATTAGAGCTATGGTACGAGCCATTCTTCTGGAATAGAGGGTATTGATTATTCACGATACCTCAGTAGCTGTTGTTGTATTGGCATCATTCACAGGCATGCTCATCAAACATGATATTGCATTTCTGTCTTTAGAAATAACAGGTTTACAGCTGTATATGGCACATCTCATATACAAAGCTGTTAATGATTTAGACCTCCGTTCAATATTTATTAGTCTTGTTGTCTATTACAATGTTAATTTCACATCACAGTAAGAGTGTAGCATTATCAAAACATCTTTATTAATTATAAGACTGATATTTAAAAAATCTAGAATATTGAAGGACATTCCTTCAATTTTTCCCTTCGAACATATATTTTAAAGATTTTGTACATTTCACCTTTGACAGTTGTAGGTTTTAAGATATCTTGAGATTGGTATATGAACCATTTTCCATGTTTTTAGGTATATTGCCTACAATTTCAATACAACTTAATTATGCAAAAAAACAATACATTTAAGCACAATATTCAATTTAAATACTTTTTTTTTGTTCAAACTCTAATTCTGTCTTATAAAGTGGGAAAAAATGCAAAGCTTACGGGAAATAGAATGTGGATATTTGTTGTTTTGGACAGATTTTATTTCATCGTGTAGTGAGAAAATACTCGCCTGATTTTAAAAGTTATTTCCCATACAATGTTATATATAACTCTCATGCCAAAGTTGGTACAATATCTCCACTGTAAAGACAATAAATCTTGACATATTGACTGACTTTCAAAAAAAAATCATTTTCTTATTTAGACCATATCCAAGATTATGATATAAATTTAACTTATTTTCTAAACATAAAAATGTTTTTCACATTTTTCACATTTAACACTGAAACACTACATGTTACACTTATGAAATAACGCTTTTATCTCACTGATTAAATTCACTATTTTATTATTAAGTACCGTATAAAATAAAGTTGATTTAACTGCCTAGGGGGGCCTCTTAAAAAAAATCACAAGACTTCAGGGAAAAAGCAAATATGTCAGCGTAAAAGTGTTTTCTTACAAATTAATAGATTTTTAGCTCTGCTGGCCTTCTTAAGCTCTACTGGACGAAGGCCAGCAGAGCTTATGGGATGACGAGTTGCCCGTCGTCCGTCCGTCCGTGGTCTGTTAACTTTTGCCTTGTGAACACTCTAGGGCCTTCATTATAAATCGGATCTTTACAAAACTTAGCCAGTGTCTTTATATCAATGAAAGCTCGGACAAGTTCGAAGAAAACCAGCCAGATCTGATTAGTTTCACTGCAGTTATGGCCCTTGTTTTGCTGAAAAATGACATATTAAGCCTTGTGAACACTCTAGCACCTTCATTTATTATATGAACACTCTAGCACCTTCATTTATTATTTACACTTTCCCATAGCCTCGTCCGTCGGATGGGGACGTTAACCGGGCGGTCCCATGTATCGGTCTAGCCTCCGAGCACGTAAAAGAACCATAGGAATCTATTCGTTAATAAGAGTAGGGCAGGTTCCCAGATTCCTATGTGTCCTTCCCCGCTCTCTGGGGCGGCTCTAAATAACCTATACTGTGTTGATGAGCCGTTAAACAACATTCAATTCAATTCTATTCAATTATTATTTGATATTTACCAAACTTGCAAAGATTGTTAATAGCAATGAAAGCTCGAACAAGTTTGAAAACCAGTCAAATCGGATCAGTAACACCGGAGTTATGGCCCTTATTTTTTTCTGAAATATGCCATTTTCTGCCTTGTGAACACTCTAGCACCTTCATTTATTATTTGATCTTTACCAAATTTTCACAGATTGTTAATATCAACAAAAGCTTGGACAAATTAAAAAAACAGCTATATCTGAGCAGGAATACAGGAGAGGAGTTATGTGCCCTTAAATTATGAAAAATGAGATTTTCAGCCTTGTGAACACTCTAACGCCTTCATTTTGTGTTCGATCTTTCAGAAACTTGACCAGATTGCTGATATCAATTAAAGCTCGGACGAGTTTGAAAATCAGCCAGATCGAACCAGTAATACCTGAGTTATGGTTATGGCCCTTTTTCATTATTGGAAACCCCAGGGGTCGTGGGTTCAAATCTCACTGGAGGCATATTATTTTTTTTATTTTTTTTCTCCGCAAGAAACTTTGTTTCATGGGTTCAACTTTTTATTAAATTTTAATATTTTCCTTTTTTTATTTTTATTTTTATTTTTATTTTTTTATTTTTTTTTTTGTAATTTTTGTTTGTTTTCTTTTTTTTTGTTTTTGTTTTTTAATATGTTTTTTGTGTGTGTGTTGTTTTTTTCTCATAAGAAACCTTGTTGTTTTTTTCTTTAATGGGAGCTTAGGGGCCCTTGTTGGATCACTTTTACATAGAGTTGTAGGGAAGAACTTCAAAAATCTGCTTCTATGAAACTGCAAGAGATAAAGGTTAATATTTTTAATTTATTATCAGCTTATGAATCCCCTACCAAGTTTGTTCAAATGGTGACCCTGGGCTCAAATTTGGCCCCACCCCAGTGGTCACAGTTTTACATAGACTTAATAGGGAAAAAAATTCAAAAATCTACTTCTCCGAAATTACAGGAGCTAAACGTTTAATATTTTGTATTTATTATCAGCTTATGTTCCTCTAAACAAATTGTTCAAATGGTGCCCCTGGGGTCTAATTTGGCCCAGCCCCAGGGGTCACAGTTTTATATAGACTTATATATCGGGAAAAACTTTAAAAATCTTCTCTGAAAACTACAAGAGTCAAAGGTTTAATATTTTTTATTTGTCCTCAGCTTATGGTCCTCTATCAAGTTGTTTGAATGGTGACCTGGGGTAAAATTTGGCCCCTCCACAGGGATCACATGTTTTACATAAAGTTACATAGGGGAAAAAAACTTCTTCTCTGAAACTACAAGAGCCAGAGGTTTAATAAGTTGTATTGTATTTACCATCAGCTTATGGTCATCTACCAAGTTTGTTCAAATGGTGACCCTCTAGTCAAATTTGGCCCTATCCTCGGAGTCACATGTTTTATATAGACTAATATAGGGACAAACTTAAAAAATCTTCTTCTCTGAAATCACAAGAGCCAACGGTTTAATATTTTGTATTTACACTCAGCTTAGGTCCTCTACCAAGTTTGTTCAAATGGTGTCCCTGGAGTTAAATTTGGCACCGCTCCTGGGTCACATGTCACTTGGTTTGAGTTAATGAAAATTTGATTTGTTTTAAAGCTAGCCAAACTTGAGTCAGATGCATCTCTCCCCCTATATCTTGGTAATTGAAGACACTTTATAAAAAAATAGTTTGATACTGCCATATCTGACATACTCCCCCCCCACCCCCGCTTAATATTTAATGTCATATCAGCAAACTGTAAAATTCATTGTTTTTCAGCGCCAGCTTTTGGCCTCGCAGGAGGTGTGTCTGTGTAAGCCTATCATAACTCGAGTTGAAAGCGTTACAGAAATTATGAAAGTCTACAGTGTTTATTAAACTGAATGCTCATTGCTGATTGGCTCAATTTGTCTGACAAGGCCAAAAGGAAACTAGTAGATTTGTTTATAGAGTGTAATTTACAGTCAGTTTATGGTCCTCTACCAAGTTTGTTCAAATGGTGACCTTGTGGTCAAATCTTTGGTCGAAAGTTTCATTTGTTTTAAAGCCAGCCAAACTTGAGCAAATACATCCCTCCCCCATATCTTCGTAATTGAAGACAGTTTATATAAAACAAGTTTGATATTGCCATATCTGACACACAATCCTTCTATCATGCACCCACCTCACCATAGACACCATACTTATAGCAAATAGAACGATACAGGCCCTATTGGGCCTCTTTTATTTAAAATTTCTCTACTGTTTGCGGCAGTCATCCACTTCAAGATTATTCAATAAAATACGTCGCAGTCCTTGTTTTTTGAGAACAAGGGCACTGTATAAATCTGAATTGCGGAAAATGGATGGGTTTGGAACAGAATAAGGCGATAATCAAATCAGTAATAGATCATGCTTTTAGCAGGTTGTTAAGTATACCCATTTTGGTTTTAAATGAAATTAACATGTGTCAAGTAGTAGACAGTAATCCAATCAGTAATATTTCATGTTTTTATATTTCACCATGGTAATGGGTTTTCATACTATTTTGGAACATGTTTACCAGCTTAATTGCTATTTTTAGTTTCTGATACTGTAATATTGTGTAATTCTGCTGCGCTGTGTCTGTTGTACAATCAACTGTTGTTATATCTCCTAACTCCTGCCCACACTTTCCATTGATTTCTCTTTTCTGTAATCTGGAATAGCTAAGGGAGTTGCCTCAACATTGTCGCTCAGTTTTCCAATACAGCTTCCATAAGTCTAGGTGGAGACCCAGTCAGATTGTAGTAGGTGGACATTCAGATTGTCCATACGTCATGATTTTTATCGATAATTACTTGTTGCAGAAAAATATCCATGGTTTCACTGGAATAATTGGAAAATAATCCTCATGAAGCCAAGGATGTTGTTTACCGTATCATGTTAAGGAACACTGTAATCGAATAATGTTACAGCTGGATGTCCGTTATGTGGGTGTTTTTTTTCTCAAAATTTTTCAATAGGCGTGGCGCAGTCGGTAGCGCGGCAGATTTGTAACCGGAGGCCCCGGGTTCAATCCTCCGTGGTGCCACTGAGTTCCGTCGGTGTGTTCTTGGGCAAGACACTTTCCCTTAGCCCCGTCCTTCGGGTGGGGACGTAAACCGGGCGGTCCCGTGTATCGGTCTATCCTCCGAGCACGTTAAAGAACCATAGTTATCTATTCGATATTAAGAGTAGGGCAGGCTCCAGGATGCCTATGTATCCTTCCCCTCTCTCTGGGGTGGCTCTAAATAACCTATACTGTGTTGATGAGCCGTTAAACAACATTCAATTCAATTCAATTCAATAGGTCTTAAAAAATTAAACCATTCTTGTATACCTTTTCAAGGACATGTCCACTACACAATATATGATCATTCCACTATAAATAAACTAGCACACATCTAAAACACTACAACAAGTGAGAGGTCAGGGGGTTGGATCATTTTACATTCTATAGGTGAAATGGGGTTATTAACTAACCTGTTAGTTTCCTGTTGATTTTTAGCTCGACTGATCAGAGATCAGCAGAGCTTATGCCGTGGTGCGGCGACCGTCGTCCGTCCGTCTGTCTGTCCGTAAACTTTTATTTGTAGCTACAACTCCTCTGAAACTACTAGATGGATATTCATGAAACTTTACAGAAATGTTGCCCATAAAGTCTAGTTGATCCTAGCAAAAATTCATGTTGATGCGAAATCCAAGATGGCCGCCAAAGCTAAAAATAGATTTTTAAAATACAAGTTTGTAGCGACTACTTCTTGAAAACTATAAGTGATATTGATATGGGACTTTTTCTAAAATGATCAGCATGACATGATGTTGATCCTCGTCAAAAATCGTTTTGATTCAACGTTAAACATGGCTGCCAGCGGCCATCTTTGTTTACATAAGAGTTATATAGTAAAAACTTGTAGCGACTACTCCCCTGAAACTACTTTGCGGATTGTCATGAAACTTTACAGGAATGTTGCTCTTGATGTCTAATTGATCCTAGAAAAATTTCAGGTCGGCCGGAAATTCAAGATGGCCGTCACAGCTAAAAATAGATTTTTAAAAAATAAGTTTGTAGCGACTACTTCTTGAAAACTATAAGTGATATTGATATGGGACTTTTTCTAAAATGATCAGCATGACATGATGTTGATCCTTGTGGAAAATTATTTTGATTAGACGTTAAACATGGCTGCCAGTGGCCATCTTTGGTTACATAGAGTTATATAGTAAAAACTTGTAGCGACTACTCCTCTGGAACTACTTGACGGATGTTCATGAAACTTCACAGGAATGTTGCTCTTGATGTCTAGTTGATCCTGAAAAATTTTCAGGTCAGCCGGAAATTCAAGATGGCCGCCACAGCTAAAAATAGATTTAAAATAAATAAGTTTGTAGCAACTACTTCTTCAAAACAATAAGAGATATTGATATGGGACTTTTTCTAAAATGATCAGTATGACATGATGTTGGTCCTTGTCGAAAATCATTTTGATTTGACGTTAAACATGGCTGCATCTTTGTTTACATAGAGTTATATGATGAAAACTTGTAGCGACTACTCCTTTGAAACTACTTGACGGATTTTCATGAAACTTTACAGGAATGTTGCTCTTAATGTCTAATTGATCCTAGCAAAATTTCAGGTCGGCCGGAAATTCAAGATGGCCGCCACGGTTAAAAATAAATTTTCAAAAAACAAGTCTGTAGCGACTACTTCCTGAAATCAAAATCAATCAGTAGAGCTTCAAGGTCATTGACCTCTTGTTTGAATTTCTAAGTTTGTTTTATTGCTGAAAAATACAAATAGGTCAACATGCCTGACCTTGACCTAATGATCTTGCTCTGTCGAGTTTAATTCTTAAGCCACCAGTTGATACTGTTTAGCTCAATTCCTACTTAATTAAAATAACTTAATTTGTGTCTGCCTGCAGTGTTCTTTTTTATGTCGTCCGAATTAAACTTTGAAAAAACTGAAGGGATTTCCGTGAAATGTCACACAAATGTTAACCAAAATGAGAAGGTGTGTTGTGTGCAAGAATCAGGTCTGTACCACAAACGTCAAGGTCACACTCAATGGTCAAAGGTCAAATTAGACGAAAATGTCAGGGGCATTTTCACTAACTGGTGAAATTTCTTGTTCAAAAAATTGAAGTTGTCTATACATCGGTGTATTAATAAAAACGATATTTTATAATGATTTCCTAATTAACTAAATGTTCAAAAGTTCTGGTGCTTTAACCTCCTGTATACTGAAATGGAACCATTATTTCCTTATAAGGGAAAGTCATTAAAACTTGATTTAAGCTGATGTACCTAAGTTATTATTCGTTAAATTGTAGGTTTAAAAGATGTCAGATGTTTCCAAAAATCTTTGATGCACTTGATATGCTAGTAATGAACCTAGTTTCATTTTTGTCTCGCCTTTTTGAAGAAAAAAAGTGACATAAGTGTTGCTTTTCCGGCGAAGGCGGTTAAGACGTCTAAATGTTCAAGTTTTGCATTTTCTCACAAACTGTATGCGCTAGACCTTTCAAACTTTGCTTATAGTTGTATCTTGGGTGGTACATCGCAACGTGACAAAGCAAATGTGGATGTGACCTGACCCTCCAAGCAAAGGGCAGATAACCTTTTCATTTTTACCCTCAACTTTTGCATTTAGGTCACTTTTTCACAAACTATATGCACTGGACCTTTCAAACTTTGCTTATAGATGTAATTTGAGTGGTACATTGCAACCTTATAAAGCAAATGTGGATGTGACCTTCACCCTCCAAGCAAGGGGCAGATAACTTAATAGTTTTGACCTTCAAC
Source organism: Cyrtodaria siliqua (assembly GCA_037043455.1). NCBI lineage: Eukaryota > Metazoa > Mollusca > Bivalvia > Adapedonta > Hiatellidae > Cyrtodaria > Cyrtodaria siliqua. The sequence goes on along the minus strand of JAWPHD010017596.1, from coordinate 6,078 downwards.
ATTTGCATTTAGGTCACTTTCTCGCAAACTGTATGTACTAGACCTTTCAAACTTTGTTTATAGTTGTATCTTGAGTGTGACAAAGCAAATGTGGATGTGACCTTGACCCACCAAGCAAAGGGCAGATAACCTTATAATTCTTTACTTCAACTGTTGCATTTAGGTCACTTTTTCACAAACTGTATGCACTAAGACCTTTCAAACTTTGCTTATAGTTGTATCTTGAGTGGTGCATTGCAACGTGGCAAAGCAAATGTGGATGTGACCTTGACCCTCCATGCAAGAGGCAGATAACATGATAATTTTTACCTTCAACATTTGCATTTTGGTCACTTTCTCGCAAACTTTATGCATTAGACCTTTTAAACTTGCTTACATGTAGTTGTTTCTTGGTTAGTACGGTATATTACAACTTGTCAACAAGCAAATGTGGATGTGAACTTCACCATCCAAGCAAAGGGCAGATAACTTTGTTACATTTACATCACTTTCTCTTGTTATATAAACTATACTTATGCACTAGATGCTTTAAACCTAGCTTAAATATTAATCTTTGGAAGACAAAACATTCTGTTTTGACATAGTTGTGTCCTGGGTAGTGCATCTTTTTGGACGCATGGATTTCATCTATGACCTTGACCTACTGTTTGGAGCTGATGATATATTCGTTGTTGTTTTTTATTGTTTTTTTATAGAATGGCATTTTGTTTTGAAACAAATACACTTAACTGTCATCTCAGTTGGTAAACTCCATTGTTTTTAGTTATTAAAATGTCCCCATTAGGCGAGACCTGTGAATCCGCGGATTTCTTGTATAGACAGCTGTGATTATCAGTTAGCTTAACTGGATGGAAGAAAATTATTAGTCTGCAGAAATGCAGTCTGGAGCTCAGAGTTTATAATGTGACATTAATGTAATGGAATTAATAGAAGTATCAAGTTTGATATTTTGAACTGCGCATATCATGATGGTGTGAGAATTTTTGACACATGAAACTCTTAATTGAGATTTTCATTGAGTATGGAAAGAAGTATCCTAAACAATTTGTTCAATGCTTTTTTTTGTTTTTGTTTGTTTGTTCTTTTTTATATAGAGTTTGATATTCCAATGAGTGTATTAAAAACAAAAATACATGGTCACGAATTTAGGATTCTATTTATCACATAACAACCATACAATGTGAAAGTTTTCCTTTAATGTTTTCAGTTTACCTTTTACACGGAACCAATTTATAAGAGAAATCATGACATCATTTGGTTCTTTACAAGACGTCAGCTATGTGATGCTGCTGTCAATTGTTTGCACTACAAATAATGTGACTACTTGAACCAGATTCGTGTGACATCTTGAACCAAATTCAGCATTAATTATGTCGTGTCTGAATGTATGGTATGTAATACCATGTAAATAATTGGGACTTAATGTTTTACTGTGTACAAACACAGTGATTCTGTCCTCATTTGCATATTTGATACACTAAACAGTTCCTTAAATCATTTTAGAATTTGTTTTGTTTAGAATTTGCCATATCCGAAAATCAAGAAACTCGTTACTAAATGAGTAATGCAAATACTTAAAATATTCCATTACTTCAAAACATCGTCATGGAACTCAGTTCGTTCACAGACCACAGTGATTCCTACACTAGAGAAACTCAATCTGTTTTCAGAACACAGTGAGTTCTATTTTTTAAAAAGGATATTTTCAGTGTTTTGCATTACTCATTGAGTAATGAGTTTTTTTACTTCTTGATATGGCAAATTCTAAATTCTAAAATGATTTAACGCTTAACCCGCTAAGCACAACTATAATAGCCTTTGCGTCCATTGTAAACCCAGATCAGCCTGCGAGTAACTCGTAGGATCAGCCTGGGAGTAACTCGCAGGCTGATCAGCATTTACAATGTCAGGGCTGCTGATTAGTCATTTCTCCCAAAACCCCTTTGTAGTCATTTCTCCCAAAACCCCTTTGTCACATAATGGAAGGGTCTAATTCCAAAGAAAGAAACAGTCCATTATATAAAGTAGCAGGGTTAAGGGTTAATAGACTGTTCCTAGTTGTACCCTATTACATAAATAAGTCATGGCTTTATTAATCTCTCAGTAACAACGTTGTGTGATAGCAATTGTTATTACAATATGATCATATTGAAAATAGTCAAATTGTCTAGTAAAACTAGTTTAACGCCGCACGTTATTTATGAATCAAAGATGGCCGTGTGTCCCTTTAAATAAAAACACGGTTTGAAATGTTCTTTATTCTGATATTACAGTTACAACTACTTGTCTTGGTGACAGTTTTTTTATACTGTGACTTGTATATATTATAGTTAAAGGGCTATTTTTGCAATTTCAGATGTTGTCCATAGCAACCTTTTCTTTCATTTCAGCTCACTACAGACCTGTAACATGGGGAAACAACCTTAACTACAACGCGGCAACAAAATGGATTTAATCATCAGTAGCACCCATGGAACACACCACGTTATTTTACTTGAAAATAAGTTTCAAAAGCACATTTTATTTACCTTATAAAATTCTCTATTGAAATTGTATAATAAAATTGGCATTGTATTCAATTCCTTGTTTGAAAGTACATAATATATATATTTTGTTTATGAGAATAGTTACATTTTTGTTTCAAAAATATTCTACTTGTAGTAGATATGTATTAGAGAATATATAGCACGTTTTTCAAATTTAGAATCAGATATAAAATCTTATTTTATTTTTTTGACGAGTTTTTGTCATAAAAATACTTTCTTTATAAAATGTAATTTATATAAATCACCAGTAAGATGCCTTGGTAAAAAGGCTTTTTAAGGTAAATATTTGGTAATTTATCAACAGTTGGAGGCTTTATGTGTAAAAGTATTTAATGAAGCCTAAAATACTTTTTATTTATGAAATGTATTATTTTGATACTTCCAATCAGTGCCTAAGCCGTCTATAGATTGCATTCTGTAGCAGTCATATCTGACAAAATTAAGTTAGGTTTTCCAGAGCTTTTTTCTCCCAAGATAGCTATGATATTTTTTTAAATATATATATTTGTAAGTCAGTATTGATCATGTTGTTACTATTGCGTCCAAAAATTCTGTGATAAAAATTGTTTGTTTTTTATATTGTTACGTGATTTCCCCTCATTGAAAAGGTCATTGATCATTCACCCATAACATAAATGTTTTGTAATTGCTTTTATTTACTGTAGATTTGTGTTATTTTCTGTTGCATTCCAAGTTCATGAGTAAGAAGCAGTATGTTATGAAGGAAGGTTTAGGACAAAAGGCTGATTCAGTCTTCCAGCAAAGGGAAAATTTATTTTATTGTACGTCTTGAACAGTCAGCACATTTGTATACTTTGCTATAAACAAAAAATAAGTGTTCTTACATAAAAATTACCATTTTGTAGTTTGTATAATTATAAAAAAAAAATTAAATTTGTTTAAAAATGTATTTGTTTAATTCCAAAATTGAAAGGTGTTCTAAAGAAAAATGTACCAATACACTAACAGCTACGTTTCATTTTTCTCCCTTAATGTTGACTTCATGCTTGATGATCTGTATCTGCTGTATACAAGGATTTCTAAAACATAAAATATGGAGTTACCATATTTTCCCTAATAGAGCAAACTCCTCTAATAGTAGCACCCCCACCCCACTCCGCAAACATACACTTTTTTAAAATGAAATTAATATGTATAAAAAATAATAAATTCTTTAAAATCAATACATTTTAATCTTTTGTATCCAAAAATTCTCCAAAAGCAATCAATATTCAGTAAAACACATTTTGCATAGCACCCGGGCGCTACTAGTATAGTGGAAATATGGGTATATAAAGAAATCATAAAGTGTGTGAAATAAACCGTTTCAAAGACTAACAGAACTGGATAAGAGCACAGCCTGATTCAGCTTTCTCTACAAAACAAAATACATGGCTGCAATGTTTAATATAAACAAGTGGTGATGGAAAAAAATTAAAAGCTTATCTAAAATGCTGACAAAGAAACAAATCTGACAATTTTTATACCTCTTTTGACTGAATTTCTCAATTTCCCAATATACAAGTATACAACCAAAACCTATATATTATTATTTATCACATATTATATTTGTATGGCCCCTTAAGGGAGTGGGGCATATACTCCTATAGTGATCACACTGTCCGTCCATCCGGTTCATTCATTCATCCGTCCGAAACAATCATTGTCCCGGCCTTAACTGAAAGTACTGAAGAGAATTTCCATGTAACTCACACAAATGTAATCACAATAGAAGGTGTGTATGTCAGCCTCTAGAGGTCAAGGGCCACACATTCTGAGGTCAAAGGTCAAATGAACGTCGGAAGCATTGTCAACTTGCTGGTGACGTTTTTTTTGTATTTAAGAAAAAAAAATAGTTTTCATTTTTTACGTTAACAGTAATATTCCCTGATACTGGGTGGGGTCCTTTTATTCTATTTTAGTAGCATGTTGCCAGTTTTGTGAGAGAGAAAATGATAATGTTTAAGATTCAGACATAGAAATTAGGTGTCCTATAATAATATCTTAGCTATTTAATACTGATTATATCAAGAACATTTAATTTTGAGTTAAGCCGAATATTACACCATATACTGCGATGGATGATCTTTAAATTATCCCATCTGCTAGTTGCTTAATTTGAACTCTTTTCGGGTATATTTTAAATCTATTCATTTACAACATGTAAATTTTGCATTCTTTTTATATGCAATTTTGTTATGTTTATTAAAAATTAAAGTTGTTATATTTTGTTTATGATTAACTTTATTAGTTTACTATTTTATGACTTTACTTTTCATGTTTGTGAATAAATAAAAAAAAATCTGTATTTTGGGTCTTGCTTTTCAATACAATATAGTACAACATACACCCCTCTTTAAGTGAACAGTTTTTCATAAAAACATTGCAAGTCTAGGATGTTAAAAATGTTTTGGCACTGGATTTTCACCATTATAAAAGGCAGAGAAATAATGGTGAATTACCACAAAGAACCTACTATTTAAGTCACATGTGTTTTTATCCTGGCAGCTAAGCAACACTCCCTGGATATTGGATAATTATAAAATCAAAGTTCCCCCTGATATAAAATCCACATTATGCATTAGAATATTGGTATTTCAATACCCAAAGGGGGTGTGTTTACCATCCTAGGTGATTCAGGATTCGGAAGATAACACCAGCGTTCCTACGGGAACTACTTGTCATGCAATCAGAAGCATTCGCAACGGAGTTATTTGGCAAGTTACAATTAATAAGGTGGTAGATATCTCAAAGGAATCGTTTAACTCTTGACTGGTTGTCCCTCTCTATACTACATGTACTAACTGTCTCTATTGATCTTGATTTCGAGCGTGTTTTTTTCGTTGCCAATTTTCCCATATTTCCATATTACTTACATGTATAGAATATAGTTAATGTTTATAATTTTATGGAATACAGTTCAAGGGAGTGATAGCAGCCTGAGAACTACTCTTTTAACATTATAATAAATGAACTATAACCAACATAAAGTTCAAATCCCGCCCATTCCTGTTATCTGCATAGTGAGCAGTAGTTGAACCCTTCCACCTTTCATAGTACCAACAACCCATACATATATATAATAGACTGTTCTTTCATTTGAATTAAAGACCATTCCCATTTTATGTTACAAAGGGGTGTATTGGAGAAAGACTGATAGCAGATTGACATTGTAAACCCTGATCAATTCTGCGAGTTACTCGCTTACAATGGACGCAAAGGCTATTATTGTCCTGTTTAGTGGGTTAAGGGTCATAGTTCATTCTAGCCTAAAATAGTCCTTAAATTTCAGAAGTAGCCTATTAAAAGTCCTTAAATCCACTCCAGCCTTAAAATGTCTTAATTCTTGACAAAATATCATTAAAGGTCCATGAATTTCATAATCGTCGATTAATGGATACAAGGAATAAAAATAATACCCCGGGACACAGCATTTTTGACCCTAGAACTTCATTTGTATAAACTTTTGTAGTCTAGGAGTTGGCGATCATTATAAAACAAAAACTGTCAAAATCTGTTCAGGGGTTCTTGG
>JAWPHD010017595.1:0-43899 GCA_037043455.1 Cyrtodaria siliqua | reverse complement strand
GGAAGAAACAGAAAAAGTTACAGAATTTACGTATTCAGAGTACAAGTCCCGTGTTCAGTTGCTCAAATGTCTGTCATTCACAGAAACTCTCGGAAAGAAAAGCTAAATGTGGAAGTTGTTTTAGATTCAGAAAACGGCGTTGTTTGTAAAGGCTTATGACCGACATCAAAAAAGCACAGCTGGTCTTAAAAAGGTTTATAGAAGAACTGAAAACGTCAAAACCCGAATGGAGACTCGATAGTTACAAATGTCAACTGCTCTATGTGAAAGAAGTGCAACAATTCCTGCAGGAAGAGATACTGCGACAAGGAATCAAATGCTACTTTACATTTCAGGACACCGACGAATCTGTGAAATTGTTTGCTTGCTCAGATGCTGATATCCGCAAGGCACAATCCGCAATAGAGCAATGTGTATGTATAATGGAAGTCCAGATAAATGACCAGTTTGTCTTAACCGAAGCAACTGACCTGTCATTAGAGTTTGCTGGTAAATTTATCCAGATTGACGAGGATGACAAAGCCGTGTTCGTTTTCACGTCCGACATTGAGGCAGATGTTAGGAAAGCTAGAGCTAGTGCTAATTCTACAACGGATGATAGAGAAACACGAAAACTAGAAAGCAGCGAAAGAAGAGCGATGCCTCCGGAACACGAACACCAGAAAGCAGCAAAAAGAAGAGCGTTGCCGCCGGAACACGAACACCAGAAAGCAGCGAAAAGAGCAGCAATTACTCCTCTGATGATACTTCCAGAGATAATGATGATGATGATGATGATGAGGAGGAGGAGGAAGAGGAGGAGGAAGAGGATTATGGTCATGATAAACCTAATCAATATGTTTATAATGCAACATCCACACCAGCTGGACACGCTGGAAAAGAACGCATCGACCCGTTTGTAGACATGGAAGATGACCACGGAGCAAGTGATATAAAGGAGGAAAGTGAAAGCATGGCGCATATCATTTCAAGGGAGTTGTACATGGATGTGAGTCTCGCAGAATACTTATTCAATGTCAGAAAGGCTGATATTCAACAGTTTGAAAATAAGTACGGGCTTACTATTGGACTTGACTGTGGGGTTGTACAACTTCTGGAGAGGGAGAATCAGACCAAAAGTTTGATGAAGCGATTGCAGCTTTAGAAAAGCTTGCCTCTTCTATTTCAATGAGATCAATGTATTTCAATGGGTACAGCGCGGTAGATTATTTCACATCCGAGAAATTTGACAGTTACCGAGAACGGTTGACTGGCAACAATCGGGATTTGGTTATTGGTCCAGTATCGATGAACGTCGGCGAGAATGCTTTGGCTACTACAGTGGTATTTAACGACATCGAGGTAAAGATTACTGATGATCAAATGACAGACCTGAAGACAGTTGAGGTGATGGTATGCCCATTAAATTCATCTCTTGTTGCAACGTCGTCAGTGGCAGAGCAGGTACTTCTTCAAGGTAATGAATTACTTACTTAAAGGCGAACTTAGTGCTATGATATTTCGGCAAGTCAAGTTAGGCCAAATAAAATTATACCTGAGTTAACTGTAACCCGACCGACCCGCTGAAAACACCCCCGACTCCTTTTTTTTTTATTGAAAATAAAAAAAAAATGAAAAAAAAAATAAAATAAAAAATATAATTTTTTTTAAATAATTATTTTCACGCGATCAAGGCCGACTCATGTGCTCATTGTCCTGCTGTTGGAACTGACCCTCTTCCGGACTTGCGAAAAATAAAATTAAACGGTTTTACCCCTTTGCAATAATTGCAAGTGATTGGGAAAAGAGCCAGTTGTTGCCATGCCTTTTGGGAAACAATAACACATACACAATTTCATTTGTTATCTATTGTAGTTTTTAAAATACCACATTTTCCCATTCATCAAAGCTCATCGCCACCTTAAATTAACTTCGCCAAAAAATAAAATAAAAAAATAAAATAAAATAAAATGCCTACCTACCTACCCGATTTTTTTCAGCAATGTTACAGTAAACACAGGTATAATTTTATTTGGCCTTAGTATACTGAAAGGAAAAAGAAACGCATAATAAGAAAAATTGCCTATACTACACTATTTATACATCTAATTCCAAGTACTATTCCAGATATATCTCAACGTGTTTTGTACAAAAAGGGGCTAAAACTAATTACAGAAAGAACAACTCTGTCATGTAGTAGACCTTTTAATCAAAGTATTCGTTGTTACATGAAATTCATGTTTAAGTTTTGCTTGAAAAAGTCGAGCCATTTCAGTATTATGATTAATGTTAAGATATTTCAACGTTTAAAGCCTACGTTTGCTCACCTGCTTGAGCCAAATGCGCATTCTGTTGATACCCATTTGTGTGTTCGGTGCTGTTTAAACTTTCGGTCCGAAAGGACAGGCCTAATGTCGCCCTGTACCATTCGATTAGCAGTAGCATATTAAACATACAATATATAGCGGAAATACCCATTATGCATTTTTTTTACTTTTCAGTATATTTATAACCAAACAAGATACCTCTGTAAGATGGGAAATATATCTCTTTAACGTAGAAAGATATCTCTTTAAGCTAAAGTCTTACGAGGATATATTGTCTTCTTACTTTAACGAGATATCTCTAGTTTAATAAGATATCATTATCTTAAAGAGATATTTTTCTAACTAACAAAGATATGTGTATGTCTGTGGGAGATATACTGTTTTAAGAAGTATCTTTAAGGTAGAGAGATAACCTTCTGACATCAAGAGATATATTGTTTAAACGAGAGGGTAAGCTCTATGAGAGTTTTTACGAAGATACCTTATTACGTTAGAGATATCTCTCTAGCTAAGAGAGATAAAGAGGTATATTTCTTCTTTACAGGTATATTTATCTGGCTTAAGAAGAAACTTTGATTTCACAGATCTCTTAAAGTAGTGATATATATTTCTTACAATTACATATATGGCTTTAATCTAGAGATACATCTTACTAAATCAAAGAACTATTCTGGCATACAAGATAAATGTCTAAAAGTAGATATAAAAATCGAACAGGAAACGTAGCATTCAAGGACGACAGACAACCATAAAACACACAGAAACAATGCACAACTTTAAAGACGAATAAAAGGCAAGATAAGACATCACAAACACAAAAGGATTACAATTTAAAGATATATAACGAGCAAGATTTTTTTCTTGGCAAAGATATATCTCTGTAAGATAAAGAGACATCTTGTTTTACAATAAATCAATCTATTTACTGTATAACGGAATGTGCAATAACACCTAACGGAATGAGAAATACCCCCCCCCCCCCCCCCCCCCCCCCACCCCCACCCCACACACACCAAACCACACAAACACACCCTCAAAATATCAAAATAAGCAAACAATGGATAAAAACACCATATACTGCCTAACATACAACATGCTGTAAGAGTTTCAAATAGCTTTGTCGGGAGTTTATTAATTTTTAGCTCGACTGATCAGAGATCAGCAGAGCTTATGCCGTGGTGCGGCGTCCGTCTGTCTGTCCGTCCGTCTGTCTGTCCATAAACTTTTTTTGTAGCGACTACTCCCCTGAAACTACTGAATGGATTTTCATGAAACTTTACAGAAATGTTGCCAATGAAGTCTTGATCCTAGCAAAAATTCATGTTTATGTGAAATCCAAGATGGCCACCAAATCTAAAAATAGGTTTTTAAAAAAAAAGTTTGTGGTGACTACTTCTTGAAAACTATAAGTGATATTGATATGGGACTTTTTCTAAAATGATCAACATGACATGATGTTGGTCCTTGTAGAAAATCGTTTTGATTCGACGTTAAACATGGCTGCCAGCGGCCATCTTTGTTTACATAGAGTTATATAATGAAAACTTGTAGCGACTACTCCTCTGAAACTACTTGACAGATTTTCATGGAACTTTACAGGAATGTTGTTCTTGATGTCTAATTGATCCTAGCAAAATTTCAGGTCGGCCGGAAATTCAAGATGGCCGCCACGGCTAAAATAATTTTTAAAAAAACAAGTTTGTAGTCACTGCTTCCTGAAATCAAAATCAATCAGTAGAGCTTCAAGGTCATTGACCTTTTGTTTGTAAATAAAATATTTCTGAAAACCCATATGCACTGTATATATGATATTATAGATTACGCGAATATTGGGGCGTACGATATGTTACTGAGTCTTTATAAATTTAAACGTTATCAGAATATGACGACCATTCACAAGGACATTGTTGCCTAACCCACTATGCTATTTTAATAACACTGTTTTTTGACACAACAAACAGATCAGGAACCAAAATATCGGTAATATGAATCACGAATCACCCAATATGTGTGTCTTTATGAATTATTTCATCGAACTGAGAGAATTGTTTAATGCTATGATTTCAGGAGGAAGTATCTTACAGAAGCGGTGTGCATCAGCTGTCACTAAGTACACATCGAAACATGATGGCAAACCTTCAGTTGGCTGTGTATTTTACATCGATGACGTCGGGCAATTGTCACGCAAACTGCTTTGTGCTATAGTAGTGGAAGATTGGTATTCAAACAAACAAGCTTTGATGAATGAACTTGGAGTTTCAATAAAACAGATTCTAGATCATAGCTTCAAGAAGGGTTTCACGTCAATAGCGATACCTCTTGACATTGGAGAAAAGGTGCCTGCCTTGGAATTTGGGAGATTGTGCTGTTATGCGATCCAAAGCCACCGTATGAGTAAGAATAGGCTACAGACGATACACCTGTGTGTCACGGAGAGGAGAACCATACACAAGGTACATAGTGTTGTAAGGAATACACTAGGCTTGGTGACAGAAGAGGAAGTTATGCCTGTGAACAAGGCACATTTCCAAAATGCTGCGGATCGGGTTCGGGGATTCAAAGGTAGGCGATCAACAAATTAGTTGTGTTATTACTTACTGGTCCTTTGGGATAATCAAGCCACACTTTAACGACTTTAAAGTAGAATACCGCTTAAGACGGTGCTAGGGGGCGTTAGAGGTTTTGCACCTTATATTACCTGTCATGAACAAACTCAATAAATAAAAAGACTGCTGCTTTTCTATCTTGTTTGTGTTTGTTGCTTTTTGCTTCAGTATTTAATACTATTGTTAAGGATTTAATGTGTGTTATTGGAGTTTATGTAGGCCTTTGAGTTAAAGTCAAAACTAATTATATACTCCTTTTTGATGGTAAATATTTCCATTAGCAGTACATTTGTTATTATTTATTTTCATTTACTTGCAGAAACAATTCCTTATTCGAAGCATGTGATGGTCGAAGTGGTTACAGAATCACTAGTTGAGCAAAGGGTAATATTGATATACACATTAATTTAAATGTTTTTGTCAGCTTGAAACCAATGTAATAATTATGCAGTGTTATAAAATATACCTCTATGACTGTGGCCCTGGTTAATGTCGTGACACATTGAAATACATATCATATAGATTTTTGAGTGACTTATTGTTTTTTGTTTCATTTAACATGATTTCGTTTCGGTTTAACTTCTACAGTTTTTATCAGGTCTTGACTAATGTATCATTCTTCAGACTAACATATATATCGTCAGGGCGTTCTGGTCCATGATTGACAACTACAGTTTTCATTGAATTCAGATGGAAATCGATGAGGGGCACAAGGGTCATTTCTATTATGCCGTTATTGGCGAAATGTATATGTGGTTATCTGTTATTGTGAAATAATATTAACTGTTATCTGTTACTGGTTAAGTTTTTTAACTTCTTTACATGATTCTTCTAATTTCAGGTGGATGCTATTGTGGCCGTTGTGGGCGAAAGTCTAGTTTTGAACAATGGTGCTATAACTCGATCTATCGTTGACGCTGGTGGTCAGGAAATCCAAGATGAAATCAAAAAGGACCATCCATCTGGCATTGGACCATGTGATGTTATTAAATCGTCACCTGGAAATCTGCCATGCAAACTTATACTGTTTGGTTGTTTGCCTGCAAAGCATAATCGTTATGATATTGAACAGGTAAGTCAATACAACCGATATATCACAGTGAATATATATAACACCGATATATCACAGTGAATATATATAACACCGATATATCACAGTGAATAAATATGACACCGATATATCACAGTGAATATATATAACACCGATATATCACAGTGAATATATATAACACCGATATATCACAGTGAATAAATATGACACCGATATATCACAGTGAATATATATAACACCGATATATCGCAGTGAATTTGTATATGATACCGATATATCACAGTGAATATGTATAACACTGATATATCACAGTGAATATATATGACAGATATATCACAGTGAATATATATAACACCGATATATCGCAGTGAATATGTATATGACACTGATATATCACAGTGAATAGGTATATGACACTGATATATCATTGTGAATATGTATAACACCGATATATCACATTGAATATGTATATGACACCGATATATAACTGAATATGTATATGACACCGATATATCACTGTAAATATGTATAACACCGATATATCACGGTGAATATGTATATAAACCAATATATCACTGTAAATATGTATAACACCGATATATCACTGTGAATATGTATATAAACCGGTGAATATGTACATATAAACCAATATATCACTGTGAATATAACCAATATATCACATTTAATTTACTGGTATATAACTGGTATATCACGGTAAATGTAATCGACATATCAGTGCTTATAGCCAGTATTTCGATGTGAATATATATATAACACCACCGATACATCACTGTGAATATAACATATACCTTGTTGATTATTTCTAACATATCGTAGTAAATATACCATATACCACTGTGTAATACGTATACCGCAACGGATATAGCTTGATTATAACACATATCACAGTGAATATGTCTTAGTGAATACAAATATGTCGTAGTGAATATAGCATATATCAGAGTGAGTATGTCATAGTGAATATTCTAATATAATTATCAAAGCTCAGTTCTATTAGGATTGTGTTTATTTACCCCAGTCTAGATCTCCGGATTATCACAATGACAACATAGGTCTGCTTTTTTAAAGTATAACTGGGGAACAGTTGTAACTCTTGAGATGTAAGAATGGTATTATCATCTTTAATCTGAAACACATCTATAACGAACAAATCATTTTGCAAACGATGTATGATGGATCTAAAGAGGAATATAGTACATGTACATGTGTGATGTTTTGTGTAGCACTTGACCTTCATTTTGTTTTATTTAATCCATTGATATTTTAGTGTTTGAAGTTATTCCTGAGAAACTGCTTCGAGCTCGCGAAGAATCACAAAATCAGGTCACTCGCATTTCCGGCAATAGGAACTGGAAATTTGGCATACCCACGTGACATGGTTGCCAGGGAGATGTTCAGATCCGTGTACATGTATGCTGATAGCTGTGGTGTCAGGAATGTAAAGTTTGTATTGTACAACAAAGACAAAGTCGGAATACAGGTAAATGAACCTGTTTGTAACTAACCACGATATATATACGTATACCCTATATAATATTGTCATGGTTCGGGTTTGTTGCTATCTAATTCCAGCCAAAACTACAATCTCAGTTAGATACCACAAAAAATACAGTTATTAGTTAAACATATATGCATGCATGTGTGTAAAGTCAAGTTGTTAAATGAAACCATGTATGTATTTTTCAAAATTTACGACGAGGCAAACATAATCTGATTTCTTGATATTGATACAACTGAATATTAATTCCTGTTTTTATCGACATTCGCTGGTCGACTTAGCTTACAAGCAAACATTGTAAAATAACAACAGCAATATATTTTGCAGCCAAAATACGATTAATATGGCTTTTCCCATGTAAAGTTATTGTTGATGGGACAAAAGAAAATTAGATCTTAAATAACTTTAGTAAGCTTAAATATTTCGCAATAAAAACTTTTCGGTTGTCTTAATTTAGATGAGTCCATCACATTCAAATTATATTTGGATAGCAGTTCTAAAACAAAAAGTGTTTTTCCAATATTTGATGGTGCAGCATTTTGAATTGAAAAATATTAAAAACAACTTTCGCATGCACATTTTTAATTCTCAAGCGATTACGAAAATTAAGGTATTTTATTGACCACTAAAACTGTCTGTTCCACTGATATATAACGTAATAAGATACTAAAGCAAGTGTATCTGAAAAGTAAACAATAAATCCTTTGGCAGAAACAGGCACAACACCAAAAACAGCAATTTAACTAAATCTAAACGATTATCAGCTGGAGAAAAAAATTGCTGTGTTTATCTTTAATTATTGGATTTTGTTTTTGAAACAGGTGTTCAAAGGCTTCAAACATGTCTATAAAACGGAATTGAATCGTATGACCAAAGGTCAGTGGAATTTTACAAAAAATCTAAATAATACACCCTGATATGAAAACATACCCTTTATATTTAAAGATTGAATTATCATCCATAATCATTTACCCATCTCACGACACAGATAAAGACTATACAAACTATAATGGATTATACAAGACTTTAAAGTTCGTTGCAGAGTTATGAATATAAAAAAAAAAAAAAGCTTGACCGTTAGCTTTCCAGGTATTGCAGATATATCACTAGTGACAGAATAGTATTTCAGAAATTCTAGAATTTAAATTTTGATAGGTAGCTATTTTCAATAATTTGACCATTCCAGACGCATAGAAATCATGGATTAGCCTACATATTTTTGGAAGTGTGTTTTTGATAATAAAAAAAACTTCTATGCGAAAATATGATAACTATGTAGTGCGCTAGGTGGAAGGGCGATTTCAGCATATCGAGGGTAAACGGTTTGTTATATGGTGTTTTACATCATTATCAACACATTTAAGGTTATACGTGAAGCTCGATTTTTTGTGGTGGAGGCAGACCACCCACTTTTCCTGGGTAGAATCAGTGCTGTACACCCCCCGCCATAAATAATAATCGACACCTCCTCGCCTACAAGTTGAGCTAGGGATTCGAACCCGCAGCGAAAGAGGGTAAACCTATTGTATATAACGGAAGAATTAGGTACTATAATTTCGTGTCGAGCCCTTGATATATGATATATGAGTATATCTCCTATTCTAAACAAATATGTTTGAATATTAGACTCTTTGTTTAATTATGTATTGATGTAAATGAAGTGAACACACACTATGGCAATTTTACGGCACAACACTGGGTAAGACATTAAGCCTGCACAGTTTCTGTTTTTTGCTCTTTTTATGATAATTTTGAAATTCCTTTCCACTAAAATTTATGTTTATGACAAGATTCAAAAAGTACGACTTCAGTTAATTATCATGCTTTGGATATCTGAAGATGGTGGAGATAACAGTTCATGCTTTTCTTCAGAGCGTTTAAATACAAGTTCTTCCTATTAAACAAATAAATGTGCTAAGTTTCTTTGTGACTTCCTATTTACTGCGTTTATTTTCTAATATATATTTTTTTTATTAAAACAGACTTAAGTAAGGCTAGACGGAAGATCGACGTCAAAATTGGAGAGAGGAAAGGAGCAATTGAAATTGTAAACGAAATCTGTGAAAGTGACCTGTCGGACATAATAATCTTTCATGGGTGGCCTAAGAAAGCAGAAAATACAGGTAACAGGATAAACTCATGTGTTTTCGATTTATTGAATACTGCACGCATCTCATGTATTTTCATTGTTCATTTATTGAATAATATATGTATTAAAAAACATGTTTTAAATAAATTATAAGTATAACATTACGTGGTCCCGCCTTAATTCCATTAAGTAATGGAAAGCTTATATAATCATGATTTTATAATGGCTATTTCAACAAAAAAATACGTTTAAAAACACTTTTTACTGAAAAAATGAAATAACCTGTTTAAAATTACCTATTAAATGTTTTAATTTTACACTATGCAACCGTTTTTAGCCGAAATTAAGGTTTTATTTCATAATCCAGCCAACCCTACTTCGCTTCTTGGAGTAGTGGTTGGATGGGGTATGAAAGTTAATACTCGGACCACGTTGTGAGCGTTAATATGTACGGTATACGTATTTTCATATTTCATATTTCTCGATAAGCTTATATATACATGTATGTGTGTCACAGTGTGGTCTTCATTAGGAAATATCCTCAATGTGGAATTTAGTTGCACTGTTGTTTGGTCCATCTGAAAGTCCACTGTTATATAAATGTTCGCTTTCAGATAAGTGTCTTGATGGCCGAACTGTCCGTGTTAGACAGATCGACACAACTCGTTTCACCAGAGAAATCCTGTTCGTGCAAGTTGAAGCAAACAATGAAGAAGAAAGCATTGTCGTTGAAGCATACAGGGAGGCTTTGAAATACGCTGTAGCCACTCGGAATGCCCAGCTTGTGACTATAGATATGACAGAGTGTAAGACGTTTTCCTAATATACACAGAAAAAAGATGTATGCGCTTATGTGATGGCGTCTTGTCTTTGTTTGTCAGCATATTCTTGTTAAAAAAAATGTATACTAATACCTTAGGTAAATATTATTGTGTGTTCGTCAAATATGGTTGAACGTTTTATTTCAAAAAGATCTTGAGTTCAAATAAATCAAAATCGGTATTAGCATTACAGAGTTATCGCCATTAATACAATATATTACTCACTAGCATATTGTATTCAATTTCACGAACATTTATATAAATCATCTATGAGAGAAAATGGCTGGGGTGGTGGTTGGCGGTGTTAAATCGGAGAAATGATTCATGGTTCTATATTAAATGAGTTGACAAATGCAATGTCAAATTTCAAAGTCACTGTGACCTTAAATATAAATATGCATTCCGGAGAGTAACTTCGAAACCATAACACTTACACCCATGAAACTTCATAGGTACATTGCCCTAGATAAGAGGATCCCTTTCATTTTTGGAATCAGTAGTTCAAAGAACAAGGTCACAGTGATCTTAAATGGAAATATGCATTCTAGACTATAACTTCCAAACCAGAACACCTACATTCATGACTCTTCATAGGTACTTTGCCCTAGGTGAGAATAGGAACCCTAATGTTTTTGGTGTCAGTAGGTCAAAGGTCAAGGTCCCCATGACCTAATATGAAAATACACATTCCGGGCTCTTACTTCGAAACCATAACAAATACACTCATGAAACTTGATAGGTACATTGACATAGGTTAGAGGAGGAACCCTCATCATCACCTTATAGGGAAATATACATTCAGGGCTCTAACTTGAAAACCATAACACCTACGCTCATGATACTTTATAAGTACATTGTCCTAGGTGCGAGGAGGAACCCTGTTGATTTTTTACTTCGAAACCATAACATGTACACTCATGAGTCTTCATAGGTACCTTGCACTATGTGCGGGGAGAATTAATGTAGCGTTTGGGGTCAGTAGGTCAAAGATCAAGGTCACATTGACCTTATATGAAAATATACTTTCCCATATACATTAAGGGCTCTTACTTCAAAACCTAAATACCTACACTCATGAATCTTGATAGTAGATTGCCCTAGGTGAGAGGAGGATCTCTATTGATTTGGGGTCAGTAGGTCAAAGGTCTAGGTCACAGTGACCTTAAATGGAAATATGCATTGCAGACGATAACTTCGAAACCGTAACACTCATGAAACTTCAAAGGTACAGTGCCCTATATCTGTTGAGGACCTTTATTGTTTTTAGGGTCAGCAGGTCAGAGGTGAAGGTTGCCAGGCCTTATAATGAAATACACATTCCTGATTATAACTTTCAAATAATAACACCTACACTCATGAAACTTCATTGGGTACATTGCCCAAGGTGAGGTCAGGAACCCTATTGCTTTTGGGTCAATAGATCAAAAGTCAAGGTAACCATTACCTTACATGGAAATATGCATTCCCGACCATAACTTCAAACCATAACCCTCATGCTCATGGGATGTTATAGGTTCACTGCCCTAGGTGAGAGGAGGAACCCTATCATTTTTGGGGTCAGTAGGTCAGAGTTCAAGGTCACCATAACCTAATAAGGAAATATGCATTCCAGACTATAACTATGAAACCATAAACATACATTCATGATATTTCATAGGTTCATAGCCCTAGGTGAGAGGAGAATCTCTGTTTATTTTGGAGTCAATGTCAATAGGTCAAAGGTCAAGGTCACCACGACCCTAACGGAAAAATGCATTCCGGACGTTAACTATCAAACCATAACACCTACACTCATGATATTTCATAGGTGCATTGCCCTATGTGAGGGGAGGAACCCTATTGTTTTTGGCATGATTAGGTCAAACGTCAAGGTCTCCATGACCTTACATGGAAATACACATTCCAGACGATAACTTTGAAACCATAACACCTACACTCTTGAAACCTCAAAGGTACAATGCCCTATGTCGGTGGAGAATCTTTATTGTTTTTAGGGGCAGCAGGTCAGAGGTGAAGATTGCCAGGCCTTATATGGAAATACACATTCTGGATTATAACTTTCAAATAATAACACCTACACTCATGAAACTTCATCGGTACATTGCCCAAGGTGAGGTCAGGAACCCTATTGGTTTTGGGTCAATAAGTCAAAAGTCAAGGTAACCATTACCTTACATTGAAATACGCATTCCGGACCATAAATTCAAAACCATAACCCTCACGCTCATGAAACGTTATAGGTACATTGCCCTAGGTGAGAGGAAGAACCCTATTTGTGTGCGTGTGGGGGGGGGGGGGGGGGGGGGGGGGGGGGGGGGTCAGTAGGTCAAAGGTCAAGGTCACCATGACCTTATTTGGAAATACACATAGGTGAAATGAGAAACCATGCTGTTTTGGGGGTCAGTAGGTCAAAGGTCAAGGTCATCATGTTCTTATATGGATATTCACATTTTGCTGAATAACTTCATAACATTCACACTCATGAAATCTCCCAAGTGCCTTGTCATTGTTGAAAGGAATAATCTTATTATTATTGGGGTCAGAAGGTTAAAGGTCAAGTCACAAGCCCTTTAAAATCATAATACCCACCAACATGAAGCATTTTTTGTTAGAAGGTCAAAGGTCAAGGTCATATTGACCTGACACCTAGAAAATGCTATTAACCATAATAACCCAATGAGAGTAGTTGGTATAAGCGATAGGCTTGTTTCACAATCGTTATAAAATAAATATGTTTAACCTAAACAGACATAATAACCTTAGGAAACGGGCGTATAATGCCCTGTTAGTCGGCTCTCTTATTACAAACAGTCTGAAGCTGCACAATTTCTTTGCTCGATATTGAGGGATGGTCATACAACGTAAACGTTGGTAGAAAGTGCAGCATTGGCAAAATGCAATCAACCAAAAACACGCACACAAAACAAACAACAAATACATGGATAAAAAAGCAAGGTATATAAAATCATAAACATAAGGGTTTGCCAATGATACAATATGAACTCTCTTGAAATATTTTATTTCTTAAGTCAAGGCTACCAATAGTAAATCGAACTGGAAAAGTAGCATTCAAGGACGACAGCCAACCACAAACACACACAGAAACAAAGAACAACTTTAAAGATGAATAAAATGCCAAATGAGACATCGCAAACACAAAAGGGTTACAAGAGGGCTACCGCCTAGGAACGGTCAGTGGCAACAAAAATGCCGTTGGGGGTTAAACCAGGTTCTAGGGTGCACAAAATCTCACTCTTATCCTATTGTCATCCCAGTAAACGGGACAGTGTAAATAAATATATCACCACCAGGTTATAATCTCTTACAAACAAGGCAGCATTAATAGACAATATAAGAAAAACACATTAATGATCATGTATATATAATACGCCACAAAGTAAGTACTTAATGGCTTGGCAGAAGCCAGAGCAACACCGTTAAGGGTACGATACGACAAGATTAAAGGCAAACATCAAACGCTACCGTCCTATAAGGATTCAGGTAGACATCATATCCACAATCTGTCCGGTCATCGCACAATCAAAGAGGAAAGCATAGTGGCGAATTGTAAATGGGTTCACCACTAAACATGCAGTGCGTTGCAAAATGATAGGGTCAGAACCTATTTTGATAAACTTTGTAACAAGTTTAAAAAAGATTCTATGAAAGTAATTATGGACAAGGATCTTACGAAGTTTGTAAATCACATCCCCAATAGAAGTCAGGTTGTGATAGTCCATGTCGCAGAAGAGTTCTTAAATTACTTTTATATTTTAAAAGTAGATCAGGGTTACCAGGTTGCGATAATAACATTTTGCAAATGTTTTTCGAAGTTTATAGTAACGGTAGCCCTGCTGGAGTAGCTTTTTAGTTATACAAATATTACGCATATTAAAATCCTCAACACGACCACAAGCTCTAGAGAAACGAATAGGTTGAGAAACATAGTCTCCATAAGAAATAGCTCGGGGAACATCCCCATCTAAATGGGGATATTTAACAATATCAAAATTAAAATCATCTTGTCATAGACTTTACTAATTATTTCCCCATTTTCAATAGAGAGATGTAAATTAAGAAAAGAAGCGACAGTATCAGAAGTGTTAGCTTTGTTGAGTTGAAATTCTTTTAGGATAGATATATTTGACCATGGTAGAAAAGAAAGGATTGTCAATGTTCAGTATGTCATCCAAATACCAAAAGCGATTTCATGGGATAAATATCAACATCCTATTTCTTTTTTATTTCAGGTCAAAGGGCTGACATTGTATCGACTGTATCCGAGATCCTAAACATACTTTCAGTAGTTTTAGGCCAGGAAAATGTTGTTGAAAAGGTGCAAATAGTGGTCGGAGCAATCCACATGCAGGACTTGTTAATGAATGCTCACAAGCAAGAAAACAAAGCAAAGAAAAGCACAGGGATGCTTAGTACTTTGACTTCTTCGATTTCAGCAGTGACTTCTTCGATTTCAGCAGCAGGTTATTTCTCTTTTATAAAGTTTACACATTTAAAACTTTTATAAATGTAAAAACATAGTTTGCAAACGTGATATGGTGCAACTTTTTAACATGGTCTTCTTGTCATCCAAACATGCCAGAAATTCGGGTTTGAAAACACACAAAAAAACAAATCTACAATTTTAATAAAAGAGACCTCAGTACAGTTATTATACACCCGATTATTATACACCCGATTCGAAGAATGGAATCACTTTTTCTGTTGCGTCCTGTCCCGTTGTATTACTTAACAGAATAGTTACATGGTTGCATATTTGCTTTTCATTAAAGCTTTTTCATATGATGTGAAAATACATGAAGAAAACCACATAATGTTAAATTACACTAATCTGCTGATTAGACTTCATAAGGTTACGCTCCACTAATTTTACATAAGATTCCACACTGTTTTTGATAATTTGTCCTGTTATTTATCATATATAATGGTTGCATGTTTTCATTTTCTTTTTTTATGACGTAAACTTCGATAATGAAATCCTCATAAAGTTATATACTACTAATTTTAAGACCTCATAAGGTTACATCCCACTAATGTACGTTGTGTCCCGTCGCAATATCCTGTTGCATATTTGCTTTTCTTTTTTGGTATTATGGAAAACACATTATGAAAACCACATATTAAGGTTACATTCCACTGATTATAGACTGTATAAGGTTGCACTCCACTAATTCTTACATAAGATTCCACCAAGTTTTTAATTATGTGTCCTGTTATTTAGCAGAATGATAAGGTTTATTTACTTTTTCTTTTTCTTTTTTATGACTTGAAAATACATAAATAAAACCTGATAAAGTTACACACTACTAATTTTAAGAACTCATAAGGTTACACTCCACTTATTTACTTTGCGTCTCATCTCGTCCAGTCATGTCCTGTTGCATTATTTAACAAATAATGGTTGCATATTTGCTTTTCCTTTTTGGTATTATGTGAAAATACATTAAGAAAACCACATATGGTTATATTCCACTAATTATACACAAGTTTTTAATTATTTGTCCTGTTATTCAACAGAATGATAAGGTTTCATTTTTTTTTACCTTTTTGATGACTTGAAAATACGTAATGAAAATCTCATAAAGTTAAACACTACGAATTTTAAGACATCATAAGGTTACACACCACTAATTTATGTCGCTTTGCATTCCATCCCGGCGCATTTTAAAAAATGGGGGTTGCATGGTTGCATATTTGCTTCCCCGTTTTTGTATGATGTGACAATACATTATGAAAACAACATAAGGTTACATTTCATTAATTATACAGACTTCATAAGGTTACAAAAGATTCCACTAAGTTTTCAATTATTGATCCTGTTATTTAACAGAAAATGGTTGCATTTTTTCTTTTCCTTTTTTTGATGACGAAAATACATAACAAAAACCTTATAAAATTACACACTACAAATGTTAAGACCTCATAAGGTTATTCTCCACTAATTTTTACGTAAGACTCCACATATTTATACCCATACCAAACAAGGTTTGGTGGCGGCTATAAAGAAATCACTTTCAAGTTATTTAGCAGATAATGGTTGCATGGTTACATATTTGCTTTTCAATTTTGGTATTTGTAACAAGAAAGGAAGCAGAACGAGCAACACAAAAATATAATTAAAGGGAATTTAGAGACACAGCCAAACACTCTTTATTATTGACAGTTCTGAAAAAACTTTGGAAAGGGTGAAAGAATTATCAAAATCGGATGATAAACAAGGAAGATATGATCGATTGAAGGTTCTGTTGAAGCAGATATGGAAGCTGCCATTTTTAGAGCTATTTTTCTTCGAAGTTCTAAATGACCATATATGGAATATTTATAAATATGAAATTTTACTCATTTATAAGGAAGAAATTAAAGTAACTGTATGAAGAATATGTATATAACTATTGGCAATAATGCTTTATATGCCCAGTTAAGGAGTTTGCATTAATTTCTAGTAATTTGCTTTGCTTTAAATGATATTTAAATGAATATTCCATATGGTCATATGAAACTATGACATCATAGTTTTCAAAATGGGCCCATATGGTCATATGAAACTATGACATCATAGTTTTTCAAAATGGGCCCCGTGTGGTTGCCGGGGGCCCCGTTTGGTCACGGGGGCAAAGAATAGGGCCACTGCAGATCCCTTTGGAGGGGTAGGCAGAGGGGTAGAATCCCCCCAAATTCATGTTCATTTTATCATTTTTTGTTCATGTTCATTAAAGGTCTTCATCATGATCCCTGCATTGTTTCAGGTGCCATCTCGCTCGCATCGAAAGAGCAGTGGCAGAAAAACAATAACGTGGCTCCAGCGTAAATGGAGTTTCTACGATAGAATTTGCAGCAACTCTGCAGTTCAGGGTGAGAAGGTTCTAGGCCCATTTTCTATATTTTATCTCGATGTACATGGAAGATGAGCCTGGCATGTTCATGCCTGCTAGGCGCCATATAACCTTTATATGTGTTGGTGCGCCTTAAAACCCCAATTCAATTCAATTTTCAAAATGGAAGCTTCCATATTCATTTTAGTACAACCTTCAAATGGCCATATATTTTTTTTAAATCATTCGATTCTGATAAGTATTTCACCTTTTTGCAAGTTCATCAGAACTCTCAATAAAAGAGCTTGTTTGGCTGTGTCGCTACATTCCCTTTAACAAATTTATTTACATAAAGTATCCAGTTGTCCGTCCGTCCGTTAACTTTTGCCTTGTGAACACTCTAGGGCCTTCATTATTTATCGGATCTTTACGAAACTTTGCCAGTTCGAAAACCTTCCAGGTCGGATTAATTTCACCGGAGTTATGGCCCTTGTTTTGCTGAAAATTGCCATATTAAGCCTTGTGAACAAACACTCTAGGACCTTCGTTTATTATTTGATTTTTACCAAACTTACACAGATTGTTAAAGGGAATATAGCGACACAGCCAAACAATCCTTTTTATTAAGAGTTCTGAAAAACTTGGAAAATGGTGAAAGAATTATCAAAATCGGATGATAAACAAAGAAGATATGATCGTTTGAATGTTCTGTTGAAACGGATATGGAAGCCGCCATTTTTAGAGCTATGACATCACAGTTCTAAATGACCATATATGGAATATTGATAAATATGAAAAATTACTCATTTATGGTGGAAAAATTAAAGTAACTGTTTGAAGAATATGTATAACTAATGTCAATAATGCTTTATATGTCCAGTTAAGGAGTTTGCATTTATTTGCAGTGATTTGCTTTGCTTTAAGTGATATTTATCAATATTCCATATAAGGTCATTTCCATATATGGTCATATGGAACTATGATGTCAGTTTTCAAAATGGCGGCTCCCATATCCATTTTAACCTTCAAATGGTCATATCTTTTTTGTTTATCATCCGATTTTGATAATTCTTTCACCTTTTTGCAAGTTTTTCAGAATTCTCAATAAAACAGCATGTTTGGCTGTGTCGTTACATTCTCTTTAATATCAATGAACGCTCGAAAACCAGCCAAATCGGAACAGTAACACCGGAGTTATGGCCCTTTTTACCCATGAAAAATGCCATTTTCTGCCTTGTGAACACTCCAGTACCTTCATTTATTATTTGATCTTTACCAAACTTGCATAGATTGTTAATACCAATAAAAGCTCGGACAAGTTCGAAAACCAGCAATATCGGATCAGGAACACCGGAGTTATGTGCCCTTGAATTATTGAAAATTCAATTTGCAGTCTTGTGAACACTCTAGTGCCTACATTTTGTATTCAGTTATTCCCAAGCTTGGCCAGATTGTTGATATCAATGAGAGCTCGGACGAGTTTGAGAAACAGCCAGATCTAACAAGTAACACCCTTTTTCAATATTTGGTAATGTACACTGGAAACCCCAGGGGTCGTGGGTTCAAATCTCACTGGAGGCATATATATATATATTTCTTTTTTTTCTCCATAAGAAAACTTGGTTCATTGGTTCAACTATTTATTATTTATTTATTTTTTATATATTTTTTTATTTTATTTTTTTTATATTTTTTTTATTTCTTTAATGTTTTTTTTCTCATAAGAAACCTTGGTTCTTTTTTCTTTAATTGGGAGCTTAGGGGCCCTTGTTGGCCCTTGTTGGATCAGTTTTACATAGAGTTATAGGGAAGAACTTCAAAAATCTTCTTCTATGGAACTACAAGAGATAAAGGTTAATATGTTTTATTTATTATCAGCTTATGGATCCTCTACCAAGTTTATAAATGGTGACCCTTGACTCAAATTTGGCCCGGCCCCAGTGGTCACAATTTTACATAGACTTATATGGGGAAAATCTTCTTCTCTGAAACGATAAGAGCCAAAGGTTTAATATTTTGTATTTAGCAACAGCTTATTGTCCTCTACCAATTTTGTTCAAATGGTGACTATGGGGACAAATTTGGCCCCACCCAGGGGTCACAGTTTTATAATAGGGAAAAACTTAAAAAAGCTTCTTCTCTAAAACTATAGGGGCTAAAGGTTAAATATTTTGTATTTATTATCAGCTGATATTCCTCTAAAAACATTGTTCAAATGGTGACCCTGGGGTCTAATTTGGCCACAGTTTTATGTAGATTTATATATAGGGAATCTTTTTAGAAGTCTTCTTCTCTGAGACTACAAGAGTCAAAGGTTTAATATTTTGTGTTTACACTCAGCTTATGGTCCTCTATCAAGTTGTTTGAATGGTGACCCTGGGGTCAAATTTGGCTCCTCCACAGGCGTCACATGTTTTACATAGAGTTACATAGGGAAAGACAGAGGTTTAATATGTTGTATTTACCAGCTTATGATCCTTTACCAAGGTTGTTCAAATGCTGAACCTGTGGTCAAATTTGGCCCCGCCCCTGGGTCACATGTGAAACTTGGTTTGAGTGTTTATTGATTTGTTTTAAAGCCAGCCAAACTTGGGCTAAATACATCTTGGTAATGGATGACAGTTTATATAAAACTAGTTTGATATTGCCATATCTAGCACACAGTCCTTCTATCCACCCCACCCCACCCCACCATGGACACCATATAGCCAGTAGAGTGATACAGGCCCTCTTGGGCCTCTTGTTCATTAAAGGGGGTACATCAGGATTTTTCTAGAAACATCTTAAATTATAAAATTGCTCCCGTTCATGATAAAACACTTATATCAATCAAAATATGATGTAAGAACCATTTTGTTAATGTCTAAACTTTGAAAACACCATATAGCTAGGACGGAATCGAACGTAAAATGCTGAAATTAACCCTGGTGCGTCACCTAGGATAGCACGTATTACTGTGCAGAATGAATTTCTTTGCAAATAAGGGATAATATTTAGGCTTATTCATTATGTTTTAGCCATGTAGAATAGAAAATATCAATATTTGTCAATTTTAAGTCGGACACACAGACCCCCATGAAAAACCTGATGTACTCCCTTTAATATCCAATTTGTAGCTCTACTGATAAAAGATCAGCAGAGCTTATGCCGTGGTGCGGTGTCCGTCGGTCGTCTGTCTGTCAATTTTTGTTTGTAGCGACTACTCCTCTGAAAATAGTGGATGGATTTTCAGGAATATTTACAGAAATGTTGCCCATGAAGTCTAGTTGATCCTAGCAAAAATTCATGTTGATGTGAAATCCCAGATGGCCAACAAAGCTAAAAATAGATTTTCGAAAAACAAGTTTGTAGCGACTACTTCTTGAAAACTATAAGTGATGTTGATATGGGACTTTTTCTAAAATGATCAGCATGACATGATGTTGGTCCTTGTCGAAAATTGTTGTGATTTGACGTTGAACATGGCTGCCAGCGGCCATCTTTGTTTACATAGAAGTATATAGCAAAAACTTGTAGCGACTACTCCTCTGAAAGTACTTGACGGATTTTTCATGAAACTTCACAGGAATGTTGCTATGGTGGCTAGTTGATCCAAGCAAAATTTCAAGATGGGTGCTATGGCTAAAAATAGATTTAAAAAACAAACAAATTTGTAGCGACTACTTACTGAAAACTATAAGTAATATTGATATGGGACTTTCTAAAACGATCAGCATGACCTGAGGTTGGTCATTGTTATTTCGATTCAACGTTAAACATGGCTGCCAGTGGCCATCTTTGTTTACATAGAGTTACTTAGTAAAAGCGTGTAGCGACTACTCCTATGAAACTACTTAACGAATTTTCATGAAACTACACAAGAATGTTGCTCTTGATATCTAGTTGATCCTAACAAAATTTCAGGTCGGCTGGAATTTCAGTATGGCCACCACGGCTAAAAATAATTTGTAGCGACAACTTCTTAAAAACTAAAAGTGATATTTGATGTGGGACTTTTTCTAAAATGATCAGCATAACATGATGCTGGTTCCTGTTGAAAATTATTTTGAATCGATATTAAACATGGCTGCCAGGGCCATCTTCGTTTACATAGAGTTATATTGTAAAAACTTGTAGTGACTACTCCTCTAAACTACTGGACACATTTTCATGAAACTTTTTCATGAAACTCTAGCGATCAAAAAACTAACAGAAGAGCTTCAAGGTGATTGGCCTCTTGTTAGTTAATAAAATGTTTACAACTTTCATTTAACCATCATTTATTTTTTATTTTTAAGTCCCGCCCCCGTTAGGCGAGTCATGTGAATCCGCGGATTTATTGTTATATTATTTCCTACCAATTTTAATATGTTTATGTCGCTAAGCGGACTTCGATTTATGTTATATGTTTAATCAGCATAGTTCATGTTTTCATATAAAGGGAGGATAATTCTCAAAAGATGTAACAATTTTTAAAAAAACAAAACATTTTTACAAACTATTGGTAAAAAAAACACTTATCATACACCTATTCTAAAACATATTTAAACTACGAAAATTAGTTAGATACTTAAGTGAGTAACTGGGCATTTTGTTCATTGTATTTATTATTCCATCTGTTCATGCCGGTATAAATTAAAGAATGATCGACATAATTGATCCTAGCAAAATATCAGATCGACCGGAAATTCAAGACGGCCACCATGGCTAAAAATAGATTTTTAAAAAAAAATATTGTATTGACTACTTCTTGGAAACTATAAGCGATATCGATATGGGACTTTTTCTAAAATGATCAGCATGACATGATTTTGGTCCTTGTTGAATCAATTCGACATTAAACATGGTTGCCAGCGGGCATCTTTGTTTGCATAGAATTATATATAAAAACTTGTAACAACTACTCTGAAACTACTTGACACATTTTCATGAAACTTCACAGGAATGCTGATCTAGCTTTCAGAACCTGCCAATAGAGCTTCAAGGTCATTGACCTCTTGTCAAATTAAGTCCAAATAAAAGTGTTCAGTTCCTTTAATTCACATTAGCAAGTGTCTCTTAAATCCAAAACAGTAAATGTTTCTTTAATCCAAAACAGTAAGTGTATCTTTAATCCAAAACAGTAAGTGTATCTTTAATCTAAAACAGTAAGTGTCTCTTTAATCCAAATGTTAATTGTCCTTTCAATCCAAATTAATTTTCAATATTTCCAATTTAGTCCAAATATCCAATTTCACTGTTATTATGACTGAGCACCATAAAAAATCCTCCCACAAATATATTGTTAAAATCATCCAATTGAAAATTAACTTTTTACTGAACAGAACTCAACTCAACTGCTGAGCTGCTCTCAGAGTCTGTTTATTTACCGCCCAAAGATTGTTCCAAAAGCTTCCCTACTGATATAGTCCAATGAAAATAGTCCAAATTTCACCATAAATGAATTTGCATAAATAATTTGCATACATGGTAAACATATTTACATCTATACTATTTTTAACTTTCTTCAAGGCCAAATCAGTAATAAACATGAACAATGCATGTACACATTCAGACATAGGTAACAGTATGATGTGAAAATACTTCATGAAAACCATATACGATTACACTCCACTAATTGTAAGACTTCATACAGCTACACTCCATTAATTTTTCATAAGACTCCATAATTTAAATTATTTGTTGCGTTATTTAATAGATAATCAGATAATCATTGCATATTTTCTTTTCCTTCTTCTTATTATGTGAAAATATCATTAGGTTACAGATTACTTATTATAAAACCTCATAAGGTTACACTCGAATAGTTTAACATATTTTTAATTATTTATTGCCGGGACTTTACTTAGCCAAAATTCAGAGTAATTCCACTCATCCATATTAAGGTAGTGATACTTATTCTGACTGGACACCAATGCGGGAGTTGTAATCACCTTCAGATAATATGCATTTTTTCTTTTGTTAATTTATTTGAAAATACAAAATCAGCACCTTCTTTTCAGGTAAAAAAATATTCAAACAGGTCATCAAGCGGGGTTATTAGTCACAGTCAGTGATAGCTAGTCCCCCACCGGTCCCGTGGGGACTATAGGTTTGCACCCCTCCGTCCGTCCGTCCTTCCGAAATGCTTGTCCGGGCCATATTTTCAATACTATAAGACTTTGAGATACCAAACTTGGTATGTGGATACCTCTTGGGATAGCGGTGTGTCGCGTACCAAACAAAAATCACCTTGACCTGTGACCTCTTTCATAGAAATGCTGTCCGGACCGTATTTTCAATACTATAACACTTAGAGATACCAGACTTGATATTTGAATACATCTTCGGATAGCGGTGTGTCGCATACCAAAATAAGGTCACAGTGACCTTGACCTGGACCTGTGACCTCTGTCATAGAACATGTTCCGAAAATGCATGTCTGGGCCATATTTTCAATACTATAAGACTTTGAGATACCAAACATCTTGGATACATCTTGGGATAGCGATGTGTCACATACCAAAATAAGGTCACTGTGACCTTGACCTGTGACCTTTGTCATAGAAAATGCTTGTCCGGACCGTTTTTTCAATACTATAACACTTAGAGATACCAAACTTGGTATGTGAATACATCTTTGGATAGCGGTGAGTCGCATACCAAAATAAGGTCATTGTGACCTTGACCTGTGACCTCTGTCATAGAAAATGCATAGAAAATGCCTCTCCGGACCGTATTTTCAATGCTATAACACTTAAGAGATACCAAACTTGGTATGTGAATACATCTTTGGATAGCGGTGTGTCACATACCAAATTACCAGTCATTGTGACCTTGACCTGTTACCTCTGTCATAGAAAATGATTGTCCGGACCGTATTTTCAATACTATAACACTTAAGAGATACCAAACTTGGTATGTGAATACATCTTTGGATAGCGGTGTGTCGCATACAAAATAAGGTCATTGTGATCTCCTTGACCTGTGACCTCTGTCATAGAAAATGCTTGTCCGGAGCGTATTTTCAATACTATAACACTTAGAGATACCAAACCTGGGTGTGAATACATCTTTTTATAGCGGTGTGTCACGTACCAAAATAAGGTCACTGTGACCTCTGTCATAGAAAATGCTTGTCCAGACCGTATTTTCAATACTATAACACTTAGAGATACCAAACTTGGTATGCGAATACATCTTGGGATAGCGATGTGTCGCGTACCAAAATAAGGTCACTGTGACCTTGACCTGTGACCTCTGACATAGAAAATGCTTGTCCGGACCGTATTTTCAATATTATAACACTTAGAGATACCAACATTGGTATGTGAATACATCTTGGGATAGCGGTGTGTCGCGTACCAAATAAGGTCATTGTGACCTTGACCTGTGACCACTGTCATAGAAAATGCTTGTCCGGACCGTATTTTCAATACTATAACACTTAGAGACATCAAACTTGGTATGTGAATACATCTTGGGATAGCGGTGTGTTGCTTGTACGATCTCTCTTGAACAGACTCAACAAAACCGAGTTTGCTACTTTTCTCTCTTGTTCGTGTTTGTTGCTTCTAAGGGATCCCCTTTTCAGTATTTATTGATATTCACACTACCGTTGGTGTATTGCTTGTGGCAAACGTTTTACGGTTTACGGACTACACATTAGTAGTGTTATTACCTACGGGTTCTTTCGAAAAACAATTTCATTTCAATTCAGTTATATTCTTTATTCAGCATAATCAAATGCGGTTACATTACATTGGGAAGAGCATGTATGGTATTGTCTTGGAATACAATAGAACACATACAACAACTATTTTAAACAAACAATTTAGAATAGTTTATAGCATGACTAACAGTCCAAAAAAGAGCTTCCAGAACGGTGGGTAACCTCAGCAATTTTCCATACCATACAATACTTACTATGTTAGGACTACCAACCATTGAGTATAGAAGAGAGCGAGCCGACGTGATTTAGGTTTACACAATTTTAAACAACATCGATGTAGTAAAAAAAAACTGTTCACTATGGCCCCTAATATTGGCACCATGGGAAACTCAAATAAACTATTTAAGAAAAGGGGAAGAGTTGATATTAGAGGGAAATCCTTTGCTTACAGAGTGGTAGAATCTTGGAACAAACTACCTAACACAGTAATTGAGGCACCCACTATAAATTCATTCAAAACTAGGCTAAACAAACATTGGGTAAAACATCCTTCCAAAATCGGGCCAAACAAAAAAAAAAGAAAGAAAAAAAATACAACCATACCAGATAAAAACCATTAAAACGGGCCTAAGAAACCGACGGTTTAGCATTGGCCTCGACTACAATATGAACAATGAATAATATAGAAAAAAATCACCAAAAAAAGAAAGAAAACTACATATAATTTGTACTGTGGATGTGAACATTTCTGTCAAGCTTATTTTTATACCTGCAACCCGTTCAATGAATCCTCGCACTGGCCGCTTCACACAATAGCAATTAACGAAAAGAGAAAATAAGTTTAAGGCCATAGGAAAAAACTATGTGTTTCAGACACTTGAATAAAGGTTTACAATCGGAATAACTATTACGTTGTGATACTAGGGAATTATCGAGTCCGACGTGTGTGGCTTTAAAATCGAATACCGCTTTGTGGGTGCTAGTGGGGTGTTATAGTATAACCTCACATGAACAGACTCTGTATAAAAGTCAACAGTAAATATAGTATTCACAGAACACAGCCAACCAAAAACACATAACAATGACAACGATATAATAGAAGCAAAGTATTTGATACCATCAACACGAAAAGGTTGACGATAGGGGTACCGTCTTGGAACAGTCAGCTGAAAAAGGCTGATGGGTTGGGTCTGTGGGTGTGGGTGGGGGGTTAAAACAGGTTCTAGGATGCAGCACGCACCACTCCTACCCTATTGTCAGCCTAATAAAAATGTCAATGTGGTGAACAAGCAAGGTACGCAAGCGTAAAATAGGTTCCGGAGAAATAGCATTATATCTGGGTAGCCTGGGTAGGAATTGGAAATATAGTTTAAAATAATAATAGATCAACCCATGGGGGTTTAAATTATAGTGAGAAACTAAGTTGTCAGTAGGGCCTTATGGGATGCCGAGTTGTCCGTCGTCCGTCCGTCCGTCGTCCGTCCGTCGTTAACTTTTGTCTTGTTAAGATGATAGGGCCTTCATTTTTCAACAGATCTTTACTAAACTTTAACAATTTGTTAATATCAATGAAAGCTCAGATAAGTTCGAAAACCAGCCAGATCGGACCAGTAACAGCGGAGTTATGGCCCTTGATTTAGTTAAAAATGCTATATTGCTATATTTTGCCTCGTTAAGACGATAGGGCCTTCATTTTCCATCCTATATTTACCAAACTTTACCACATTGTAAATATCAATGAAAGCTCGGGCATGTTCCAAAACCAGCCATATCGGACTAGTAACAGCGGAGGTATGGCCCTTGATTTAATTAAAAATTCTATATTTTGCCTCAAGACAATAGGGCCTCCATTTTTCATCCGATCTTTACCAAACTTTACCAGATTGTTAGTGTCAATAAAAGCTCGGATAAATTCAAAAACCAACCAGATCGGACCATTAACAGCGGAGTTATGGCCCTTGATTTAGTTAAAAATGCTATATTTTGCCTCGTTAAGACGATAGGGCCTCCATTTTTCATCCGATCTTTACCAATCTTTACCAGATTGTTAGTGTCAATAAAAGCTCGGATAATTTTTAAAAACCAACCCGATCGGACCATGAACAGCAGAGTTATGGCCCTTGATTTAGTTTAAAATGCTATATTTTGCCTCGTTAAGACGGTAGGGCCTTCATTTTTCATCTGATCTTTACCAAACTTTAACAGATTGTTAATGTCAATGAAAGCTGGGATAAATTCGAAAACCAGCCAGATCGGACCAGTAACAGCGGAGTTCTGGCCCTTGATTTAGTTAAAAATGCTATATTTTGCCTCGTTAAGACGATAGGGCCTTCATTTTTCGTTCGATCTTTACCAAATATTACCAGATTGTTAATGTCAATAAAAGCTCGGATAAGTTCGAAAACCTGCCAAATCTGACCAGTAACAGCGGAGTTATGGCCCTTGATTTCGTTAAGTATGCTATACGAGGGCCTTCATTTTTCATCTGATCTTTACCAAACTTTCCAGATTTTTTTACTTTTTTTTCCTTTTATTATTGTTATATTTGTTTTATTTTTATTACATTTTATAAAAAAAAAAATTTTTTTACTTTTTTTTTTTTACTTTCTTATTATCTCTACTGGCCAAGTTCGAAAACCAGCCAGATCGGACCAGTAATGGCGGAGTTATGGCTCTTGTTTAGTTAAAAATGCTATATTTTGCCTCTTTAAGACGATAGTGACTCGCTTCATTGATGTTATAATAGCCATATTATCCAGTAGAGCATCCACAGGCCCTCTTGGGCCTCTTGTTTAAGTACACTCCTCGAACGTTCTTTTTTTC
Organism: Cyrtodaria siliqua; assembly: GCA_037043455.1. NCBI lineage: Eukaryota > Metazoa > Mollusca > Bivalvia > Adapedonta > Hiatellidae > Cyrtodaria > Cyrtodaria siliqua. The sequence goes on along the minus strand of JAWPHD010017595.1, from coordinate 16,224 downwards.
TTACCAGCACATTTTTCCCCATTTGTACGATCAGTTTGTCCGACCGACTAAACATTTTATATGCAAAGCATACTTTGTTCGACATGCTTTCTTCAGAATTTCGGGCAACACATTTTGTTTTTGCTTCCTGAACAATTGCTCACATGTAAGGAATGCGTTTGCACCAGCATTACAATTCAAATAAACTGTTCAGTTCTACCGGGTGTAATTTTGCGTTACAAAAGTGAAAACCTCAAAATAAACTATTCATTGCTACCTTACCATGCGCAAATTCTCTTAATCTAGGCAGCATTAAGAGACCACAAAGATGACCATTTTTATATTAATATAAGAAAAAAACCTATAAAGCCACAAATCAAACCGATTCTGCTAGTTGTCTCTCTTGTTTGTGTTCGTTGCATCCAAGGTCCCCTTTCAGTATCGATTAATTATTATATAACATGTAGTTATCATCTTTTTTACAGTAACTCCAAAATTCCTCGTCAAAACTCCAATGTTTTGGAATGTAGTGACCGAAAGAGGATATGACAACATGGCTGGTGTGTGTGTCACATTTATTGCTGCAGACGACAAAGCGATTCAGAAGGCCATTTCAGGGTTTTCATCCGAAATCACCATGTCACAAGATGGAGTAAGTGACTCAACTAAAGTAACATACTTAAACATATGCAGATATATTTATTGTAGTCTCGTGCATTGCATGACCTAGTATGTAAAATACTTCTTTCGGCAGTATGCCATTGTTTAAAAAAATAAAAATTCAACTAGTGCTTATAACAAAATGCAGTTGATTTTCTATTTCATGTTAATCACACAAAGGACACATACTGTCTTCGTACAGAACATATTCATGTGTATCAGTTTCTACAATTGATGAATGCGTAGAACATCTAAACGTAGAAAGCACAATTTTAACGGCAAGTCAACGTTTATAGTATGCAACTTTTGATTCTGATATTATTTATCTGTAATGTCAAGTTTTTTCAGGTTTAGCTGAGGAGTGGCCGTGGTGTTAGGGTAAGGATCCAAAGATCGTGCGTTCTCTCCCAGCTTGGAGCGAATTTGGATTAATAATCAAAATTACTTAAACAGAAAATATCACACTTGACCAGTTATTCGAATGAAACTTTAAACCCAGTGCAATACAGCCAGGATATCTAAATGCTTATACGCATGTAAGATTAGCTGATCACGCCATTGTTCTATTCAGAAAATTAATTGTTGCTAAAGGCCGGGGTCATAGTATAAAAGCTGGAGGAACTGAAAAATGGCTACTATCACTGAACACTCTAAGCTGTCTGCAAGCACAACATCAGTGAAGTGTTTTTGAAAATTTAAATGGACCTCCCTACCCAGATATATCAAGATATAATCACCAACATCTTCAATTTACCATACATACAGACTGAGAGAGTACCATACATACAGAGGGTACCATACATACAGAGCGTTCAATGTATCACCGTCGTAACTACATATAAAGAAGAAGATACAAAAGTGTTGATACGCAAACCCATACCTTAAAAGACAACTTCTTACTATATTTACTCAGTTAATTTGTCGTAATTCCTTAGCATTTTTTAACATTGATTAGGGTGTCCATCATTATTCTTTTGTAGGTTGTACGAGGGCTGTTCCGGAAGTTCATGTACATTTTATTATGGTTTCATATTTTGATTTATAGTCTTGATATTTCGCCTACTTGTAATTTCACATATATTGTTAAGAACTTCAGTGTAAAATTAAGCGTTGTCGTCGCATTTATTTTTAAAAAAATGCAATCAAAGCATTATAAGTTGCGTTGCACGGAGCAGCACAACTGTTTCACAGCACATCATTTTCTCCTTTTACTTTCGTGAATGATTTTGCCTACTTTAACTGAATCTTTTTATATATATATCTACAACAATAGTTAATTCATAAAGGCTAATACACTCACCCTTAACTAACACATTGTATTGCGTTCACATATTTTCAACTACAGGTCATGTTTGGTATCTTGTCTGATTTCGGGGACGACTTGCTGGTCGTGGCCAGCTAGTTTAACTTTACCCTTGGCTTTATATAAAATTTGATGTAATTTAAATTGAATTTACAAAAAGAAAATCAGTTTGTGATTAAAACGTCAAGCTTGCACAGTTTCTACCTGATAGAACAGTTTTTACGTAAACAAAATGGAAAATAAGATGGATGAAAAAAAGAGAATACCTAATGCAAATAACAATATCATATTATAATAATATCATTTCTTTTGCTCCGCAGGACTCCAGTGAGATATCAGGTAATATTCACAAGCCTAATTATTTTAATAAGAACCAAACGATTTTACGTCCTTTGTTCCATGCACATCTTTTCTAAATGCTTCCTTTCATGACCGTATGTATGTAATTATATATCAGTGGTTGTTACACCCATTATACCTATTTAGTCCTCTTTTTGTATTGTCCTGTTAGCGGGAGAACATGTTTAACCATAAACTTACTTTTACTTACTTTAATTTAAACATATTTTATTGCTTTTCTTCTATATACAAGCAAAAGGGTCGGGCCGCACGTTCTACCAACATTAATAAAGGCCTTTCCCAACAGTATTGCAATTAACATTTAACAAGATGGCAAGATAATTAACATCTAATATTCAAATTCATTTTAGTTTTTGAAGAACAAAAAAAAGAGGAAAAAGGGAGAGGAGTAAATAAAATAAAGTTCCAGGAAAGATAAAACCAAGAAGGAATGAATGATGCTGTGGTTGTAGGGTCCTGCCCTGATGGGGTGTCATAGTAGTGTAAAAAGCATCTAGTCATTATCAAATCGTTATCTAACTATAAACCAGGCATATGCCACTAATTAGCCTGTTTTCTTTAGCATGTACGGTGGCACCCGCGACAATTTGTCTCTTTCTTACACAACATTACACAACTTCTTAAACATTAAAGAGATAAAATGCTTATATATCATACACTTCCATGTTTTATAGAAGAGTCTGACAGTGAACCTGACGCAACGAACAACAAAGACGATCTCAAACAAGCTGAGGTAATAATCATAGTTCATATTATTTTGAAATGTATTAATTAAGGATAGGAAATTTCTTACTTTTGAATGTTTTCATTAATGGGATCACTACATCCGTTATATGTGCATGTTACGGTGTCCTGTTAGTGCCATGTTACCATCGCATCTTACCATCGACCATCGACCTAGGTCGATGGTAGGTCGATGGTAAGATGCGATGGTAAGATGCGATGGTCGATGGTAAGATGCGACGGTAAGATGCGATGGACCATCGACCATCGCATCTTACCATCGCATCTTACCATCAACCATCGACTAGGTCGAGGTCGATGGTAAGATGCGATGGTAACATGGCCCTAACAGGACACCGTAGAATGTGACCATCCCACACAAAGTGAACGTCTTTATACTGCCTATCTGAGTCTTTCCCCTTGGTAATTGAACTGCAGTTGTCGTTCTTTAAAATAATATCAGTATGCATTGTACACTTCGTAAATTCGCTCAGTCTATCAACACACGTTTTTTTTTACGAGCTGGTATTTTATCATCATGGGAGCTTACTAAGAATAAAAAGCAGTGCATACATGCCCTAGATGTGGCCTAACCTGCGACTAATAAATGTTTCATTTGTTTGAAAAAAAACACATGTTATAATTATGTAATAAATGCGGCATTATTTAAATCGGTGAACTTTCGTACAGGTTGTTTAACTATCTCACGTGCAAATACATTACTTCTTAATGATTCAGATGCTCAAACGCGTTTTGACTAATGCGCTAATCCAATTATAAAGAGGAGGTAACAATACATAACTAAAGCTTGGTTATCACAGAAAGTGACTTACTTAGATATTTAGTTTTATTTGTGAGATACGAATGTACAAGCTATTTTAAACAGATAAAGTAAATAACTGATTGATGAAAAGAAAGAAAAATCTCTTAGCGTATCCCCTTTAAAGAGTGTTATTTATTGTGTAGAGTGTGTGGCTGAATAAAAATAGCCAATTAATATAATCAGTTATGTGTACCATGCAGTGCAAATAATGGCATCGAGACATATACAAATACTTGATCTGATAGTGTATCTAACAATCGTGATTTGTGCTCAAAACATCCCATTCTCAATTTCTAGATTTATGGAAAGCTTTCATTGCGTGTCTCCTCTAAAGTGACTTCTTGCTTCCCAAAGAACAAGCTTAGTGAAATTACAGATGGTATCAACCAACTTGATGAAACATCTGCTACACTGACTGACGGAAATATAAACATCACGACAGAGTATTCTAAAAAAAGTGTCGTCGAACAACACTTCATCAACGTGTTTGAAGATCCTACAAGAGAACCCGATCAAGGGCCGTTTTATATTCAATGTGTTGAACAAAGAATATATAATCTCCTTGAACTGGATCTAAAAGAAGATGATAAAGCATTAGACAGAAAGATAAAATACAACCACATGAGCTCTCAACTTCGTGTAAACGGAGATAGAGATACGTATCTGTTCATCAGTGAAAGGATTAATACTCTAAAAGCATACACGAGCGACTCTATCGAGACTACAAATGTCGAACAAAGACATAAGATAAAAAAATCCATTGATGATGTGAAAGGAGACTTCCCTGAACTTATCGTTGATGTATCGGAAAGTGAAATACACATCCACAGTCCTTCTGAAGTGGTACAAAAAGCTAAACATAAACTAAAAGTTCTTCTGGGACTGGTTAAAACAACTGGTCGAGCAAGAAGATCAATTGCTGATGAGGCTCCTGGTGCGTATTCATCGCTGCAGCCCTCAGTATCGGAAAAGTATGATCCGGGAACAGAATTGAGAAGTCAATACCAATCAATGACAGAGACACGCAGATTGCACAACGACGACCATCGCAAATCATATCGTTTTCAAAAGGGATCTACCCATCCTGTCACATTTTCAATCACAGATAACCTGATAGTAAAAGTGTACAAAGGAAGTATAACTGACCTCAAGGTAGACTGTATCGTGAATGCTGCGAATGAAGGTTTGGTCCATGCTGGTGGTGTTGCAGGCGTTATCGCAAGAGCGGCTGGCAAACAGTTTGAAAAAGAAAGTGAAGACTATGTATACAGCTATGGGAAAGTTAAGGTTACAGAATGCGTGGCCACTGGACCTGGGAATTTGAGGTATGAATACATCATCCATGCTGTAGGTCCACGGTGGGATACATATAACAACAAAGACAAATGTAGAAATGATTTGTCGCAGACAGTTTTAAACTGTCTCGTAGAAGCAGACAAATTACGGATGAAATCTGTTGCGATTCCTTCAATAAGCGCAGGTAAGACTATGTGTTTTTTAAGACATTATAATTAATATATTTTCTAAGATAATATTTAACCGTCATCCTACGTGTATAACCTTAACAATGGTCGGTATGTCGTTTATAAATGCTCACATGAACACGCTTAACGGGTTATTAATGAATGTAATCAATGAACGATTATATATTACATTGAAATTACTTTGTGGTATGGTCAGTTATTAATGGGTGACAACTTTTGTAAGTATTTTGTGTGATGTAGATGTGACCCCGGTTACTTACATGTATTATAATGTGTGGATGTGTAGTAACATCAATGTCACATGACAATACAGTACACATGTGAACAGGTAATGGTGTAATAGGACTCAGTTTGCGGGGTATGTAAATAGATAGGTTATAAGTGCGTTACTACTGTCTCGCCGCAGAGCTAGCTTTCATGGTGATATCGGTAGAGCGTCCCCTTCACATGCAAGGGGTCCCGAGTTCAAACCCACTGAGTGCCTAAATATGTATGTGTAATTGTTAGGGTCCGATTATATTGGTGGAGATTCCGGGTAGGCATTGTATGAGGCTATGCCCAGATGCCTAGGTCATTGTATATGTGTTGTGGGATATTTGAAGGTTTCAAATATCAAAAATAAAAAGGTTGGAGGTATTTTATAGGACTCACTTGGAGGGTATGTAAATATATAGGTTTATAAGTTACTACTGTCTCGCCGCAGAGCTAGCTTTTATGGTGATATCGGTAGAGCGTTCGCTTCAAGTGCAAGTTCAAACCCGCTGAGTGCCTAAATATTTATGTGTAATTTTTCCGGTCCGATTACACCGGCACAGGACAAAATATAATTGTATGAGAGTGGTGCACCGTGTTGTACGTTTGTATGTTAGGAACCCATCACCCTGCATGAGTTAGTGTACAGTCACCAGTATACCGCGTATAAGATAAACATTGTCTTAATACGGAGAGTTAATATATATACTACTGTAATTTCGTATACTGCGTATTGTACCGTATTATAACAAAACGATTGATGTAATTATCCTCATTACTACAACCAGTTTTACATATCTTTTACAGGAATATTTGGTATGCCTAAAGAGATTTGTGCTGAGCAGTATGGCAGAGGCGTTATTGCGTTTAGTTCTACAAAAAGTCATGAACACCTTAAGGAAATACATTTTGTTGACATCCAAGATGATGTAATACATGTCATCCAGAGCGTGTTTTCAAATGTGTTCCCTGTGATTTCTGTCGATGACATCCGATCAAGACAGGTACAAGAAGAATGCAATAACGACAACAGAGCAAGCCAACAAGAAACGTATCAACATTATACAGATATAGCTTCAGGAGCAGAGAAAGAGAATGAGCCTTTTTCGACCAGAGAACACCAAATACCAAACAGGCCGTATAAACCCGGACATGACAATACGAGTGTGACGAATCAGTTAAAGAGGCATTCTAGCGCGACACATGAAAGGTCAAACAGTCCCGAGACGGAGCATGGATTGTTGCATAAGAAAGCTGTACCCGGACATCAAGAGATACGAAAACCAAATGAAGATGTATCTCCACCAAGCAACCGACAAGCAGCTCCACCAATCAACAGACAAGCAGTTCCATCAGTACCCGGACATCAAGAGATACGAAAACCAAATGAAGATGTATCTCCACCAAGCAACCGACAAGCAGCTCCACCAATCAACAGACAAGCAGTTCCACCAGTACCCGGACATCAAGAGATACGAAAACCAAATGAAGATGTATCTCCACCAAGCAACCGACAAGCAGCTCCACCAAGCAACAGACTAGCAGTTCCATCAGGCAACAGACAAACAGCTCCACAAGGCTACAGACAAGAACCAAAACAAACTCCAAATAGGCAAGAACCAACAACAGTTCCAACTACAGATGTTTCTGATAGATCTGCTGTATCCACTGCACGGGCATCAACGAGAACCGCGTACGCTGTACCGGTTGATGGCACTATATCAAAATTGACTGTTCACGGGGATAGACATAATCCGTATATTTTCTATCCTCTGCACACTGAGCAATTCTCCATACATGTTTATCGACATGATATATCAATGCTTTCCGTGGACGCGGTTGTTAGTATTGAAGACGAGTTTTGCAGAGGAGAAGGCAGCATTGCACAAGCGATAAATAAGGTGTGTGGGCCTGCATATACAGTGCAACACAAACAAATGAAAAATGCCAACCTGAAACTAACCGCAGCTCATCTGACGACAAGCGGGGAAGGGCCGACTTTTAGATATGTTATCCATTCAGTTGCTCCTAGATGGAATAAGTACACTACAATAAAAGACCTACACCAATATAAAAAGCTGCTCAAGACAACCATCGGTAATATACTCCAACTTACACGTACTAACAAGGGTATTGGAACAATTGGAATTCCAGTTCTTGGAGTAGGTAAGCATAGCGTAGCATTTTTTTTTAAGAGAGAGTCATCCTTTCCGGTTCTGGAGAGAGAGAGAGAGAGACCCTTTTCGGTTCTGTAATGTAACGGTAAACTTTGAAATAAGTAAGAAGAACAATATATGGTTTACATAGTACACATAGTACATAGTTTCATCATAATTAAGATTTGTAAAATAAGGCTCTTTCATCTTTAGACTACGACAGTTTTACTTCTTTTCTTTCAGGTGACGAAACCACTGATGTAAATGTGTGTTGCCAGGTGTTAATTGATGAAATAATGGACTTCTGTTCAGACCGAAAGTCGTTTCCCAGAAATCTGACACAAATACATCTGATTGGTCACGACGGAGGGGTTGTGTTTGCGTTGAAGGAGTTGATTACAGCTGCCTTGGATGTAAAGCCAGCATTTACAGATCAAGCAAAATGGAAAAAAATTACGAAAAAAAGAAACAAAAACCAACCCAAACATAAGAATAGTTCACAAGGAACTCCTGTGTAACAAAACAATAAATATCACGAACTGTACATAACGGAGGCGCTCGTAAACGTTTTATACTGACTTGTTAAAATGGCTTGCCTCAAAAATTTAACCAGAAACACAATAAAACAGATGTAAAATCTATTTTGAGAATAATTTATACATATACTAAATGCACTTCTTACACATCCCCAGATACAACACAAACGGGCGTTTTTGTTATGTTATATAGAAGTCCGAAATAATCAAAAGAACTTTGTTTACGTTCAGACGCTGTGGTTTCTATAGGACCCTATCTATATCATTTTACTCCTTTTACCAACTATATGTTTTCACAACGTTCTGAACATCAGACGCATGCTTTGTGTTTGTTGTTTACAAGAGATATCTCCTTTTCGGTATTTATCGTATGCCCTGCATATGTGGAGCTGGTATATAGTTCTACCCTTGGAAGGCCGGCCTTCCGCCAGTGTGAACAAAGTTTCGCATTCAAGTTTTTTGCTAATTCCATTTCGCAGACACCGGAAGCTGTAGAGCTTTCATTTTTCACACATGTTTACATCTACGTGACAGCAGTATATTCCTAACAAAAGTAAGTCAATATGGATATCATTCACCTACCTTTACACTCCGTTAATTCATATAAAAGCTATACATTCAAGTCCATTATTCAGATACTAAAAGCCATACAACTTTTTAACATCATACACACGTCCAACCGAACGTATATAGGTCTCTATGAAAGACCTTCACATACTTTTCACACTTCATGAATTTACCTTTTTACGTTTTATTATAAGTTACTGGTAAAGATAAGTGTATGATTTTGATCCGGCTGAGTTTATAGAGGAAAAAAAAGAAAGATATAAAAATCGGACAGGGAAAGTAGCATTCAATGACGACAGTCAACCACAAAACACAAAAACAAACACGCAAACAGACAAACTAGAAGGCAAAAGTATTAAAAATACAAACGACATCACAAACACAAAAGGGTTGACAATAGGGCTTCCGCCTTGGAACGGTCAGTGGCCAAATAGGCCACTAGGGGGTTAAACCAGGTTCTATGGTGCACCAAACCTCACACTTACCCTATTGTCATCCCAATTAAACGGGACAGTGTAAATAAAGAAATCAACGCCATGAAATATTCTCTAACCAACACGGCAGCGTTAAAAGGCAATACAAGTAAAACACCTAGATGCTCGTGTATATATAAATACAAAAGAAACAAAAGCCTAGAAAGCCACAATGAAGGTACTCGATGACTTGGCAGAAGCCAGAGCAACAAGAGAATAAACCATTGAGGGCACGACAAGACATGACCGCGGACAAACATCAAACATCAATAGTTTCTCATTTAACAAAACTTGCGTAGTTTAACAGATTTAATACATTTAATGCCCAACCAATCAAAATCGTTCCAGGTTGTATTTCACATGTGTGCATAGAATAGAATATGAAATGGATATTCGACACGGCTAACAGGGAAGTTATGTGATAATATAAGCAGAAACAGCATAGTTATGGTCCTTGATTTATTGAAAAATGCCGTAGGTTACATATATATGTTCATCTGACCTGTACCTTACTTTTTCAGAATGTTAATATAGACAGCCGCAGTTTGCTATATCTGACTCACGTATACTCCTAACCCCCTCCCAACGCATCCACCTCTATCATCCCATATTTTGTTTTAATATTTTAGTTTGGTTAAGCCATATCTGAATCACACCATTCTGTCTCTTCCCGCGCCTCCGCCCCTCAATATATATATTTTTTATTTTATGAAGTTATTTTGGCCATGGAAGAACGTGTGGACACGTTCAAAACCAAGACGTGTAGGACTATAAACAGCACAGTTATAGCTTTACTTTTTATTTTTTAGATCTATTGGGATCACTCTACGTCCGTCGTCCATCCGTCCTTAGCCACAGCTTAAAACGACCTCCTCAGAAACGCTAGACTAATTTTGGATAAATGCTTTTCAGATTTGTTTAAAATGAGGTCCGCACGACATCCAATATGGCCGTCGTTACCGTAAAAGGTCAAAACATTAAACAACCTTATTCTCACGATCCGTTGGACAGATGTCGACATGTTTCTTTTAAATTGATCGCCAACGCCTAGACTATCAAGTTTGTTCAAATGAAGTCCCCGGGGGTCCAACGTTTGTATATGGAGATTTTGCATGTTTTTCATCGTATTCTGTGTGTATATAGGAAAATCCTTAAAAAGTCTTCTCTGAAACCGCAAGGCACAGAGCTCTCTTTATTACATGTAGCATCAGATTATGGTCATCTAGCAAGTTTTTTCAAATAGTGACCTTGGGGTCAAATTGGTCCCGCCCCGGGGGTCAAAATTTTACATTGACTTATATGTGGAAAAACTTAAAATATCTTCTATGAAACTACAAGAGCTAGATATTTAATATTTTGCATTTACTTGAAGCTTATGGTCGTCTACCGAGTTTGTTTAAATGGTGACCCTGGGGTCACATTTGGCCCGCCTCAGGTGTCACATGTTTTACACAGACTAATATACGGAAAAAACTTGTTCAAATATCTCTGAAACTACAAGTCAAGGTTAGTGTGACCATATCTGTCTGTTATTCTTGAAGTTTATAACCTTTCATGGTAAATCTTTATACGCATAGAGCTCTTGATCAAACAACAATCCGTATCAATTTGTCAATAGGGTAGGTCAAAGTGACCCGGCACATTTATAGGAAATGCTGCGCAATGTTCTGTTACTATTACAAGTGTCTACAAAGTGTTGAGGTCATCATGTGAGCGATTCAGTCAATATTAAAGGCTATACTTTATATACGAAATATAACTGGCTGTACGGAAAGATGATTTTGAGTTGCGATTATAAAAAAAAGCGTTTCATGCACGTGCACAGTATACGATGATGACTTACAGCTACGTCTAACGACGGTTTTCCAAGTACAACAAAAAGAACAAGAAATTAGAATTGAATTGGAATTTATAGTCGCACCAACAGCTAAGGTCATATGACGACTTTTCCAGGTCCCATTGTCGGAGGAAGACCCCAGGTGCCCCTCCGGTCAATTTTCGTACACGGGAGGGCACCTGAGTAGACCCACCGACGTTCTGCAAGCCAGCTGGATAGCTTCCTCACATAAAGAACAAGAAACAGCTCTTGTCTGTCTGACTGTTGATCAAAACATGGTGAATACATAATGTAAACACGTTTTTATTATTATTTAGGACTCCTATATAGCATAACGAAAACTCACTTTGAGTGGGACAAGTGGGATAGCATTTGTCACATAAAACTTATTCTTAAATATATTTTTGATATACTTTGTTGATATTTTATTGATTCTCTGGTTTAGTTCTGGAAGAAAGCCCTTATTAAGTGTAATCATGTTAAGTTTAATCAACCGATCATACCTTTGTTGATCATAGTCCTAGTGTGTATGCTTTAATCGTTTATGTAGTTTAAAACGGAATTTATATTTACTATTTTGCTTTCGCAGAACTCATACGTCAGTGTTGGCGAAACGGGTTGCAACACACACGCTTGTATTGCATTTGCCCACATATTTACTATAATTGTACGTTTCAGTTTTGCTTAAGTTATTAAGTTATTTTGAAATTATGGTCAACCCATGTTTGTAACCGGGAAAACGATTTATGTAAAAACACATTTTAGCTTGATTTGCCTTGTTTGCTCTACTGACCAAAACCCAACCGAGCTGTATGCGATGGTGCATTTTTCTTCGTCACTCCGCCGTCCGTCGTTTGCTTACTATTGTGGAACGATACCTTTAGCACTGTTTCAGATTTGCATGAAATTGACTTGAAGTTTTATTATAATCTCGGATGAGTTTGCCATTTAGTCATATTGACGCGGACCTTTAGGAGTTGTTACTTTTGATAACTGAACACATTTCAGTTGATTACTACGAAGGTTTGTGTCAGTAAAGTCTCTGACCAGTTCGCGAATGAGTGAAATGACGCATATCTTACAGAGTTATTGCTCTTGATAATTAACATTGAGAATAGTTCAGCTTTTGATTAGGATAACTTAGTAGATGGTTTCGCATTTCACCAAATTTAATTTGAATGTTTGTTTCTAAAAGATCTCGAACGAGTTTGACCTTAGAGCAAAGTCGGCTTTTGTGTCCAGTTCCACTATTGAAAAATAACCTTGAATATGTTGAACGAATGGATTTTTGTTTGTGAAGCGATACGCGTTTTCGGATTCTCACCAAACTTGATATGAAAGTTGTTTAAATAATTTTGCATACCAAATCATAACTCATGAAATGCGATATTGAGACAATTTGAGATGTCATGAATCGATAGTATGTCGTACATCCAAATACAAGTGATCAAGTATGTATGTCATTTCCAGACATTAGGTTGGGGACAACATTTTGGATGAAAATGGATATTGGTATTGGACATAAAGAGAAATGGACAAAAACATATATTCTTCTCTGATACTGCTTTTACGGGTGAAACTTCGTTACTCGCATCAGATTGATTTCCTCTATTGTTACAAAAGCCATGTTAGCCAGTAGAGCATCTTCACACCCTCTTGGATTGCTTGTTAATAGATGTGTTGCGAACTCCCATTATTGTTGTAATACTATTTATTAAGACTTATTATCTTTATTTAGTTTTTTATTTCCAACAATTTTTGAATGAAAAAAAAGAGCTGTTATCAACACTTGATCGTCGTCTGTGTCTGTATCCATTGGTTCAAATTGTGTATGTAAGTTTGTAACTACTTTACGTAATGAATTGAAACTTTACACATGTATTCGGCATCATTATGCAATATCGTAGAGGCAGGTTCTATAACTCGTGTTTTAAATTTAACAAAAATATGTCTCCTTTTACACTTGATTACAGTTTTGTATGTAAGCTTGCATCTTGGCATCTGCTTCACAAAATGGATTGGAACTTCACACATATATTTGGCATCGTCATACAACATCTCACATGTATTCACTTTCGTGTGAATAACTCGTAGAGAAAGTGCCCTTTTTTCTGTTATGCATTTAAGCAGAAGTGTGTCCTTCTACTTAGGTTCCCAAAAAAACTGACAAAGCCTTCAAAGTCGAGCGTCTGCACCGATGGGCAGTGCTTCTTGTTGTTATGTATATTGAGTATGCAATGGTATTTAAGACTCCGTTTGAGTGTAGTTGTTTGTGATTTGCATGTATTTTTGTAAAATATTGTTTTCATAAATTGCGGTAATACAAAATGGTTTTCTTTATTTTTTATTAAATGGATGTAATTAATTTTTGTATTGTCAATGATTTTTTTTTTTAAAGTTTAATATAGTGTATTTTACGCTTAGTAGGTATCCGTGTATATTTACATTTATATTTATACATGATGCATTGAATTTATACTTGTTGGTTTCCACTCGTTTAAATGAGAACGGCGGCATGTGTTGAATTTATAATATATGTATAGTAAGTTAGAACCCCTTCATATTTGGTTGAATAGGTCATATAAACGTATATTGTGTCACTCTTTTCTCAATTTGAATTCGAAATATGTTTTGTTCTGTGAACTTTATGAATGCTTATACCATACATAAACACAGGGATATAATAAGAAACAGAACGAATGTTACAACTTAAGTGGTCTTTAACTGAGGTTGATTTTTGTTTATTCAGATTCGTAAGATGTAATATTTGTTTGGTACATTTCGTTAATGTTCATGAATCGGTTATAAATGATTATTACAGACTTTACGAATGTTATACACAAGGTCATAAGAAAGTTTAGGGTTCAGTGACAAAAAAAGAAAAGGATATTCTCTGTTACTGTTTAGATCACTAGGTCAAACGATTGCCGCTCTATAAATCGAGTGCCTTTCTACCCAAGATACTAAAACGTCATAGGTAGACTGTCCTTGGAACAAGGATGATAACTGTTGGTTTTGAGGTCACTAGTTGTTAGTAGGTCAAGGCCATATTGACCTTACACATTTATAATGTGTTTTTTTTCATATAAAAAGAACTTAGAAAACTGGGAATTAATTACGCGTTAGGCGGTACTCGTGTTTATGATCTATGTGACCAAAATCAGTGAAACATTGTAACATTTTGTTTCATGTTAGCACATTTTCCAGTTGTTTGTAACATTGGTGACAGCTGTGTAACATGTATTATATATAGAGGATCATACGTGAGTACTCATTCATTACTGAATTGACAACATGATATAATACGAGGCTCTTGCCGAGCATTATATCATTTTTGCTAACGAGTTTAATTATTATAATAAATTCAATAATGAATGAGAACGAATGTTAGATTCTATTTATCACATAACTTATAACGTCACATTACGTCAGAAAACGTACATTAACTTGACGTTCATGACGTCATTAACGTTATGTTATACCACTAGTGGAATATCAAAAATATTGAATGGTGTTATTACACTCCCACACCACATTTTTTGTGATAAATATATATAACTTCTCTGTAACATTGATAACATCTTTAAACTGTCCATACTATGGATTCAGTTTATAAATCACTGTAGTGTAACATTGTAACAATACGTTTCAAATTCAGTTCATATTCCAGCTCTTTGTAACATATGTAATATGTATGCGGTCATTTCCGAGTTGTTTTTAACCATTTGTAACAACCATGTACCATCGTTGTAACTGATATGTAACGTCTTTGTAACGTTAATAACATCTTTAATCTATTGATTTATATGGTGTATGTGACCAAAATCGCTGAAACATTGTAACATTTGGTTTCAAGTTCCGCCAATTTTCCAGTTATTCGTAACAATTGTATTATCTGTATTACATGAAGGATGTTATATGCAGTTTCATATGTGTTACATTCATGTGACTTCTATATAAATCCCTGAAACATTTATAACGATTGATTTAGATTGTGATTCATTTTCCAGTTGCTTTTAACGTCTGTATAACATTTATACCGTCTATAAAATATTGACTTTAATGGTTTGTCACCAAAATCGATATAACATTGTAACATTTGGTTCAGACAATTTTCCGGTTGTCTGAAAGTTTTAAAACATCTGACCTTGTATGCGTTAAAAACGAAGTTGTTAATGTTACGAAGAAGTTACATAGAAATTATAACGAAGTTACACAAAGAAATTGAATACGTGTTGCTGTTGAGGTTGGAGAGATGCATAGTTCTACATAACTTACATTCACATCAATGTGTTGTTATGTTTCTTTTGGGTAGGCAATATTTAGTTCGAGTGCTAAATCTTTATAAGGCCAGAAAAAAACCACCTGTGTTTCTGGTTACTCAGCTGAAAAATTTAGGATAGGTAGGTATTTTTTTTCTTTTCTTTATTTTTTTTGCCCATGTGGTTTGGACGATGTTAAAGTTATCTTTAACTTTGTCAAGTAGTTAATTTGTAGTGATTTTGAAAGGAGAGAAGGAAAATAACCTCATGATGTTTTGAATAAAATAAATTGAAAACACATATTTTCTGCCATTATGAGTTTATTTGAAACCCACATAAGACAATATCAACCATGTTAATAACAGTTTCTGTTAAACATAAAAAACACCGTTTTGCAATGTCATAAGTATACATGTGAACTGTCCCATCATCTTTTATATTGCAAATATTTGTTTGATTTTTTACATTAACAAATCTGCTGGCAGCATGTGATGATTAATGTTTTTTATAAACTTCTGCTCTGTCCCATGGCTACATTTTTCAATTCTAATAGACAAAATGGACGCGCAGTGCACCATGGAGGATGCCATGTTTTAGCGCATGTTTCGAGCTCAATATTTTCATACATTACAGTTTCTTACCCAGCTTCTTTTTTTTCTTTTCTTTTTTTTATGATAAAAAACTGTAGAGTCGGCGCCAAAAGATAGGGACGGTCGGGTAACCAGAAACACAGGTATTTTTTTCCTGGCCTAAGGGATATTCCATTAAAACATACATGGGACGCTAGGAAGTGATATTTGAAATTCAAC
>JAWPHD010017594.1:0-43904 GCA_037043455.1 Cyrtodaria siliqua | reverse complement strand
TGATTGGGTTTTTTGTTGGGTGGTGTGTGTTTGTTTGGTGTGGGGGTTGGGTGTTTTGGATGGTGGAGGGTTGTTAGGGTGTGTTTGAGGTTTTAGTTTTTGGAGTAGGGTTTGTTGGTTTTTTTTTGTGGGTGGTTTGTTGTTTTGTGGGGTGGTGTTGTAATTGTGGGTTTGGTTTTGTGTGGGTTTGATTGGGTGGGTGTTGTGGTTTTTGGGTTTGTGGGGTTGGTGTTGAGGTTGGTTGTTTGTGGTGTGTGGTTTGTTGTGGTTGTTTGTGGTTGGGTGTTTGTTTTGTGGTTATGGTGTGGTTTTGGGGATGTGTTTGTGGTGTGTGTTTGTTGTGAGGGTGGTGTGTGGGGATTTGTGGGGTTGTATTAGTTAGTGGGGTTGGGGTGTTTGTGTGTGTTTTGGGGGGGTTGTGGGTTTTGGGGGGTGTTGGGGGTTTGGTGTGGTGTTGGTTGTGGGTGGTTGTTGGTTGGGGGGTGTTGAGTTGGTGGTGTTGGGTTGTGGTTATTGAGGTGTTGTGTTGTTTTTTTGTGTTGTGGTTGAATGGTTGAGGGGGTTGGTGTTAGGTGGAGAGTGGTTGTTGAGAGTGGAGGAGAGAATATGTATATATATAGTATATAGATATAGGTGGGGGGTGTGTTTTGGGTTGGTGGGAATGTTTTATTTTATGGAGTGGAGAATTGGGGTGAATGGGGAGGGAGAAATATGGGGGTTTGGTAATGTGGTGGAAGTGAGGGTTTGGTGTGTATTTTATGTATTTTTAAGGGAGGAAAGAGAAAATTGAAAATATTTGGGATTTGAGTAAGATGGGTGGAGTGAAATGTAAGGTTGAGGTGGTGTTGGGTGTTTATGAATAGAGGGTTTAGAGGGGAGTAATGGAAATAAATATATGGTTATGGAAATTGATGAGGGAGGAAGAATATTGGTTAGGGTTTGGATAATTTGTAAGGTGTTAAGGGATAGTGTTTTGAATTGATGTGGGGATGTTAGGGGGTTGGGGATGGGGTTGATAAGTATTTAGATTGGTGAGTGGTGATAGAGAGGAAGAGGAGAAGAGGAGGATAGATGAGTGGTTAGGGGAGGATTTAGTAGGAGAAGATTTAAGAGGAGTTGGTGAAATTTAGGATATGGGTGTGAAGGTGTTGAGGGGGGTGTTGGGTGGTTTGGTGGATAGGAGTATGAATTGTGAAGAATGGGTAGGTGTTTGGGGGTTAAGGTTTTTTGAGTGGTGGAAGGGTTAGTGTGGTAGTGATAAGTGTTGTGGGGTAGTGGGGGATTGGTGTTGAGTGAGTGTAGGTTATGGTGTTATATGGTAATGGTGGTAGATTGTTTGAGGTGGGTATGGGAATTGTTGTTAGTTGTTGTAGTGGAGTGTAGATTGGTGATGTGGAATTTGGAATGGAGTAGTGGTGTAATTGGGTATATGTAGTTGTAGTGTGTTAGGGTTTGTAATAGGTGATTTTAGTGGTTTGTTTGCCATTGGGGGTGTAGGGGGTATTTGTGAATTGTCATGTTGTACGTGTTATGTAATGTCAATTGGTAGTTGGAATGTGGTATGGTGGTCAATTGTTGGATTTTGAGTGAGGTAGTGTTGGTGCTTAGTGTCGTGTTAGTAGTGTTATAATTAGTTTGATGAGTTACATTGAAATGGAATGATATATAGAATTGTGAAGCCAGCTATTACTGTTCAAACGATTACAGTGCTTTGTGGGGTATAGAATCACTTGGGTTAAACGACTAATTTTAAAATGAAAGGAAAATGTTATTTAATTTCTGATTTAGATTTACCTTTTAGTTGTATGATAGAATAATTTCTAAACTTATTGTCCTGAAACTGCGATTTTTTAATAGGCGTTTTTTCACCAATATTTACATAATTTCATTTTAATCGTTAAAAGTGCCAAACTTCAACAAGTTACCTTTATTGATGATTGCATTTTGACTTTTGTCACTAACATTTGTTAAAACAGCAAATATTTATTTCTGAGTTTATTGTGTCAATATGAATTTTTCGTTTCAAAAACACACTTCATTCAGGTAGTATAGAAACATTTTTTCTCAGAGGTGTTGCACGTAGTGATATATTTTGCATGAAAAAATGCCCAAATAATTTCACCGTTGAATAAATGTATGCTTATATGATATATCTTCAAGCCTGAAAAGTTTTAAAATAATCTAAAATATATGAGCTGAGAAAATTGAATCTGAACAGGAAATGATTCTTTACTACCAATGATTCTATACACCCCAAAGCACTGTACTATAGTTTTGTAATATGATTGGAGCTTCAGATACACTAGAACTGGCCTGGAATTCACCAGCTTAGGCTGCAAATATTCAAGTTCCATTCGCTAATGTTCAGATAACCAATCATATGAAGTTGCTATTATATAAATATCACATTCATGAGTGGGTGATAGTAAGAATGTTCACCCTGAGGATATGATTATTGCCCGAGGTGAAGCCGAGGGTGATAATAAATATCCGAAGGGTGAACATTTTTACTATCACCCTCTCATGAATGTAATATTTATTTTATTATACCGAAATCCCCTCGGGCAAAAACAAGATTCATTTTCAGTACCGATTTCACTTTTCAACTAAAAGTTGCTACGAATGTTATATCTTTGGATCGAAAATAACGTAACTAAGAAAATGAGTGGTAGTTTATTGAAATCGGTCAAGTACTTTTGAAGTTATGATGAGTTAAAAATAGCAATTTCACCATACTGAGCCGATGACGTCACCGAAACAGAGCGCGCATCAAAGCTGCGCATGTGATAATTTTTAGCTCTACTGATCAGAGATCAGCAGAGCTTATGCCATAGTGCGGCGTCCGTCGTCCGTCCGTCCGTCCGTCTGTCTGTCCGTAAACTTTTATTTGTAGCGACAACTCCTCTGAAACTACTGGATGGATATTCATGAAACTTTACAGAAATGTTGCCCATAAAGTCTAGTTGATCCTAGCAAAAATTCATGTTGATGTGAAATTCAAGATGGCCGCCAAAGCTAAAAATAGAGTTTTAAAATACAAGTTTGTAGCGACTACTTCTTGAAAACTATAAGTGATATTGATATGGGACTTTTTCTAAAATGATCAGCATGACATGATGTTGATCCTTGTCAAAAATCGTTTTGATTCAACGTTAAACATGGCTGCCAGCGGCCATCTTTGTTTACATAGAGTTATATAGTAAAAACTTGTAGCGACTACTCCTCTGAAACTACTTGACGGATTGTCATGAAACTTTACAGGAATGTTGCTCTTGATGTCTAATTGATCCTAGCAAAAGTTCAGATCTGCCAGAAATTCAAGATGGCCGTCACAGCTAAAAACAGATTTTTAAAAAATAAGTTTGTAGCGACTACTTCTTGAAAACTATAAGTGATATTGATATGGGACTTTTTCTAAAATGATCAGCATGACATGATGTTGATCCTTGTGGAAAATTGTTTTGATTCGACGTTAAACATGGCTGCCAGTGGCCATCTTTGGTTACATAGAGTTATATAGTAAAAACTTGTAGCGACTACTCCTCTGAAACTACTTGACGGATGTTCATGAAACTTCACAGGAATGTTGCTCTTGATGTCTAGTTGATCCTAGAAAAATTTCAGGTCGGCCGGAAATTCAAGATGGCCGCCACAGCTAAAAATAGATTTAAAATAAATAAGTTTGTAGCGACTACTTCTTCAAAACTATAAGAGATATTGATATGGGACTTTTTCTAAAATGATCAGTATGGCATGATGTTGGTCCTTGTCGAAAATCGTTTTGATTTGATGTTAAACATGGCTACCAGCGGCCATCTTTGTTTACATAGAGTTATATAATGAAAACTTGTAGCGACTACTCCTCTGAAACAACTTGACGGATTTTCATGAAACTTCACAGGAATGTTGCTCTTAATGTCTAATTGATCCTAGCAAAATTTCAGGTCGGCCGGAAATTCAAGATGGCCGCCACGGTTAAAAATAGATTTTCAAAAAACAAGTCTGTAGCGACTACTTCCTGAAATAAAAATCAATCAGTAGAGCTTCAAGGTCATTGACCTCTTGTTTTTACTTTCACCCTGCGATTTACTATCACCCTGTACTATCACCCTCGTGTGAGATAGTAAGAAATTACATATTGTTGTCTATGGGGATTTAGCATGGGCGTCTTATGTGAGGTATAATAATAGTATTTATTATTAATGATATGTATTAGGTTTATCATAAACATAAACATTTATCCTTTGACCTATATAGAAGTTGTGATTAAACGTTGCATACTTGGCTTCAGTCTAAAAATAAGAATATTCTCCAGAAGGTTGGTAAATTCAAGGCCAGGTTTATATAGGAATCTAACGTGGCGCAAAAGTCTTAGATTTCCTGATTCACTTTTTGTTTACCTTGGGTCCATGTCAGCTAAGTGCCGCCAATATACAATCACAATGGAGGGATAATGTATTGAGAATATGAATAAAATAGCATTTAAGTATTTAAAAGCAACACATCTTTTAACTGAAAGAACCTTGGTCTACACTATTCTTCACAATTTATATAAACACTATATGTATTGAATATATATTAGTTTCATATGAAATACATATGTGAACAGTTCATATGTGTCACAGGTGTATTATTTTGATGTGTAAAAAATATTTGGTACATATGTGCCACATATGTATCACATATGTATCATTTACATATGTGGCACATATGTAAATAATATTGTGCACATATTGTATTAATATGCAAATCATAAGAAAGGAATACATATGTGTCACACATCACAACATTTTCCCTGTGTATAGGTATTAAAGTGTAAATCCTGTACTACATACAAATACGTCATTTTACAAACAGCTACAACAAAAGTTAAACATTCCAGATATACATAATTTACAAATGCTTCAATTTCACTAATTCAGATAGACAATAAATTGTAAATGTTGCACAATTAAAAGAATGGAATGAATACATTGAACTAAATCCACTTATCAGATGGCATTGCAAAAACAAATTAATTTTTCAAAGACATGAATGCTATTTTATTTCATCATAATGTTTTTATTATAGATGTTCATTATTTTAGTATATACCCAGGTAAGTATGCAATGCAAAATTCTGCTGCATGAATATTTAGAATTTTTATCCAAAAGTGGTTTTGATCTACATGTACCATTACATGTCTGGGTTACTGATCTACTTGTACCATTACATGTCTGGGGTTACTGATCTACATCTACCACTGCATGTCTGGGGTAACTGATCTACATGTACCATTACATGTCTGGGGTTACTAATCTACATCTACCACTGCATGTCTGGGGTAACTGATCTACATGTACCATTACATGTCTGGGTTACTGATCTACTTGTACCATTACATGTCTGGGGTTACTGATCTACATGTACCATTACATGTCTGGGTTACTGATCTACTTGTACCATTACATGTCTGGGGTAACTGATCTACATGTACCATTACATGTCTGGGTTACTGATCTACTTGTACCATTACATGTCTGGGTTACTGATCTACATGTACCATTACATGTCTGGGGTTACTGATCTACTTGTACCATTACATGTCTGGGTTACTGATCTACTTGTACCATTACATGTCTGGGTTACTGATCTACTTGTACCATTACATGTCTGGGGTTACTGATCTACATGTACCATTACATGTCTGGGTTACTGATCTACATGTACCACTACATGTCTGGGGTAACTGACCTACATGTACCATTACATGTCTGGGGTTACTGATCTACATCTACCACTGCATGTCTGAGGTTACTGATCTACATGTACCATTATATGTCTGGGTTACTGATCTACATGTACCATTATATGTCTGGGTTACTGATCTACATGTACCATTACATGTCTGGGTTACTGATCTACTTGTACCATTACATGTCTGGGGTTACTGATCTACATCTACCACTGCATGTCTGAGGTTACTGATCTACATGTACCATTACATGTCTGGGTTACTGATCTACATGTACCATTATATGTCTGGGTTACTGATCTACATGTACCATTACATGTCTGGGTTACTGATCTACTTGTACCATTACATGTCTGGGTTACTGATCCACTTGTACCATTACATGTCTGGGTTACTGATCTACTTGTACCATTACATGTCTGGGTTACTGATCTACACGTACCATTACATGTCTGGGGTTAGTGATCTACATGTACCATTACATGTCTGGGGTTAGTGATCTACTTGTACCATTACATGTCTGGGTTATTGATCTACACGTACCATTACATATCTGGGGTTACTGATCCACTTGTACCATTACATGTCTGGGGTTAGTGATCTACTTGTACCATTACATGTCTGGGGTTAGTGATCTACTTGTACCATTACATGTCTGGGGTTAGTGATCTACATGTACCATTACATGTCTGAGGTTACTTATATGCATGTACCATTACATGCCTGGGTTACTGATCTACATGTACCATTACATGTATGAGGTTACTGATCTCCATGTACACTTACATGTCTGGGGTTAGTGATCTACTTGTACCATTACATGTCTGGGTTACTGATCTACACGTACCATTACATATCTGGGGTTACTGATCCACTTGTACCATTACATGTCTGGGGTTAGTGATCTACTTGTACCATTACATGTCTGGGGTTAGTGATCTACTTGTACCATTACATGTCTGGGGTTAGTGATCTACATGTACCATTACATGTCTGAGGTTACTTATATGCATGTACCATTACATGCCTGGGTTACTGATCTACATGTACCATTACATGTATGAGGTTACTGATCTACTTGTACCATTACTTGTCTGGGTTACTGATCTACTTGTATCATTACATTTCTGGGGTTACTGATCTACTTGTGCCATTACATGTCTGGGGTTACTGATCTACTTGTACCATTACATGTATGAGGTTACTGATCTACTTGTGCCATTACATGTCTGGGGTTACTGATCTACATGTACCATTACATGTATGAGGTTACTGATCTACTTGTGCCATTACATGTCTGGGGTTACTGATCTACTTGTACCATTACATTTCTGGGGTTACTGATCTACTTGTACCATTACATATCTTGGGGTTACTGACCTACATGTACCTATATGAACCATTACATGTCTGGGGTTACTGATCTACATGTACCATTACATGTCTGGGGTTACTGATCTACTTGTACCATTACATGTCTGGGGTTACTGATCTACTTGTACCATTATATATCTGGGGTTACTGATCTACATGTACCATTACATATCTTGGGGTTACTGATCTTCTTGTACCATTACATGTCTGGGGTAACTGATCTACATGTACCATTACATGTCTGAGGTTACTTATATGCATGTACCATTACATGCATGGGTTACTGATCTACATGTACCATTACATGTATGAGGTTACTGATCTACATCTACCATTACATGTCGGAGGTTACTGATCTACTTGTACCATTACTTGTCTGGGTTACTGATCTACTTGTACCATTACATGTCTGGGGTTACTGATCTACTTGTACCATTACATATCTTGGGGTTACTGACCTACATGTACCTATATGAACCATTACATGTCTGGGGTTACTGATCTACATGTACCATTACATGTCTGGGGTTACTGATCTACTTGTACCATTACATGTCTGGGGTTACTGATCTACTTGTACCATTATATATCTGGGGTTACTGATCTACATGTACCATTACATATCTTGGGGTTACTGATCTTCTTGTACCATTACATGTATGGGGTAACTGATCTACATGTACCATTACATGTCTGGGGTTACTGATCTACTTGTACCATTACTTGTCTGGGGTTACTGATCTACATGTACCATTACATGTCTGGGGTTACTGATCTACATGTACCATTACATGTCTGGGTTACTGATCTACTTGTATCATAACATGTCTGGGGTTACTGATCTACTTGTACCATTACATTTCTGGGGTTACTGATCTACTTGTACCATTACATATCTTGGGGTTACTGACCTACATGTACCTATATGAACCATTACATGTCTGGGGTTACTGATCTACATGTACCATTACATGTCTGGGGTTACTGATCTACTTGTACCATTATATGTTTGGGGTTACTGATCTACTTGTACCATTACATGTCTGGGGTTACTGATCTACATGTACCATTACATATCTTGGGGTTACTGATCTTCTTGTACCATTACATGTCTGGGGTAACTGATCTACATGTACCATTACATGTCTGAGGTTACTGATCTACTTGTAC
Source organism: Cyrtodaria siliqua (assembly GCA_037043455.1). Taxonomy (NCBI): domain Eukaryota; kingdom Metazoa; phylum Mollusca; class Bivalvia; order Adapedonta; family Hiatellidae; genus Cyrtodaria; species Cyrtodaria siliqua. Next base: position 35,626 of record JAWPHD010017594.1, on the reverse strand, counting down.
CATTATATGTCTGGGGTAACTGATCTACTTGTACCATTACATGTCTGGGTTACTGATCTACTTGTACCATTACATGTCTGGGGTTACTGATCTACTTGTACCATTACATGTTTGGGGTTACTGATCTACTTGTACCATTATATATCTGGGGTTACTGATCTACATGTACCATTACATATCTTGGGTTACTGATTTTCTTGTACCATTACATGTCTGGGGTTACTGATCTACATGTACCATTACATGTCTGGGGTTACTGATCTACTTGTACCATTACATGTCTGGGGTTACTGATCTACTTGTACCATTATATATCTGGGGTTACTGATCTACATGTACCATTACATATCTTGGGGTTACTGATTTTCTTGTACCATTACATGTCTGGGGTTACTGATCTACATGTACCATTACATGTCTGGGTTACTGATCTACATGTACCATTACATGTCTGGGGTTACTGATCTACTTGTACCATTACATGTCTGGGGTTACTGATCTACTTGTACCATTACATGTCTGGGTTACTGATCTACTTGTACCATTACATGTCTGGGGTTACTGATCTACATGTACCATTACATGTCTGGGGTTACTGATCTACTTGTACCATTACATATCTTGGGGTTACTGACCTACATGTACCTATATGAACCATTACATGTCTTGGGGTTACTGACCTACATGTACCTATATGAACTATTACATGTCTGGGGTTACTGATCTACATGTACCATTACATGTCTGGGTTTACTGATCTACTTGTACCATTACATATCTGGGGTTACTGATCTACATGTACCATTACATGTCTGGGGTTACTGATCTACTTGTACCATTACATGTCTGGGGTTACTGATCTACATGTACCATTACATGTCTTGGGGTTACTGATCTACTTGTACCATTACATGTCTGGGGTTACTGATCTACATGTACCATTACATGTCTTGGGGTTACTGATCTACTTGTACCATTACATGTCTGGGGTTACTGATCTACTTGTACCATTACATATCTTGGGGTTACTGACCTACATGTACCTATATGAACCATTACATGTCTGGGGTTACTGATCTACATGTACCATTACATGTCTGGGTTACTGATCTACTTGTACCATTACATGTCTGGGGTTACTGATCTACATGTACTATTACATGTCTGGGGTTACTGATCTACATGTACCATTACATGTCTGGGGTAACTGATCTACTTGTACCATTACATGTCTGGGGTTACTGATCTACTTGTACCATTACATGTCTGGGGTTACTGATCTACTTGTACCATTACATGTCTGGGGTTACTGATCTTCTTGTACCATTACATGGCTGGGGTTACTGATCTACATGTACCATTACATGTCGGGGGTTACTGATCTACTTGTACCATTACATGTCTGGGGTTACTGATCTACATGTACCATTACATGTCGGGGGTTACTGATCTACTTGTACCATTATATGTCTGGGGTTACTGATCTACATGTACCATTACATGTCTGGGGTTACTGATCTACTTGTACCATTACATGTCTGGGGTTACTGATCTTCTTGTACCATTACATGGCTGGGGTTACTGATCTACATGTACCATTACATGTCGGGGGTTACTGATCTACTTGTACCATTACATATCTTGGGGTTACTGATCTACTTGTACCATTACATGTCTGGGTTTACTGATCTACATGTACCATTACATGTCTGGGGTAACTGATCTACTTGTACCATTACATGTCTTGGGGTTACTGATCTACTTGTACCATTACATGTCTGGGGTAACTGATCTACATGTACCATTACATGACTGGGGTAACTGATCTACATGTGCCATTACATGTCTGGGGTTACTGATCTACTTGTACCATTACATGTCTGGGGTTACTGATCTAAATGTACCATTACATGTCTGGGGTAACTGATCTACATGTGCCATTACATGTCTGGGGTTACTGATCTACTTGTACCATTACATGTCTGGGGTTACTGATCTAAATGTACCATTACATGTCTGGGGTAACTGATCTTCTTGTACCATTACATGTCTAGGGTTACTGATCTATTTGTACCATTACATGTCTGGGGTTACTGATCTACATGTACCATTACATGTCTGGGGTTACTGATCTACATGTACCATTACATATCTTGGGGTTACTGATCTACTTGTACCATTACATGTCTGGGGTTACTGATCTACATGTACCATTACATGTCTGGGGTAACTGATCTACTTGTACCATTATATGTCTGGGGTTACTGATCTACTTGTACCATTACATGTCTGGGGTTACTGATCTACATGTACCATTACATGTCTGGGGTTACTGATCTACTTGTACCATTACATGTCTGGGGTTACTGATCTACTTGTTCCATTACATGTCTGGGTTACTGATCTACTTGTACCATTACATATCTTGGGGTTACTGATCTACTTGTACCATTACATGTCTGGGGTTACTGATCTACATGTACCATTACATGTCTGGGGTAACTGATCTACTTGTACCATTATATGTCTGGGGTTACTGATCTACTTGTTCCATTACATATCTTGGGGTTACTGATCTACTTGTACCATTACATATCTTGGGGTTACTGACCTACATGTACCTATATGAACCATTACATGTCTGGGGTTACTGATCTACATGTACCATTACATGTCTGGGTTACTGATCTACTTGTACCATTACATGTCTGGGGTTACTGATCTACTTGTACCATTACATGTCTGGGGTTACTGATCTACATGTACCATTACATGCCTGGTTTACTGATCTACTTGTACCATTACATGTCTGGGGTTACTGATCTACTTGTACCATTATATGTCTGGGGTTACTGATCTACTTGTACCATTACATATCTTGGGGTTACTGACCTACATGTACCTATATGAACCATTACATGTTTGATTATATAGACACTCGATGATAGGCGTGTTTAGTTTTTTATTCGCTTGCATCCACTTGTTAGTGAAAATAACCACATGCCCACCATCTCATAAAGGATTTCTCTATTATTGAATCCATCAGTTAACTAATCCCAAATAACATCGAAAATTCAGAAACAGACGGAGATTACATGTCTGGGTTACTGATCTACTTGTACCATTACACTTGTTCGTGAAAATAACCACATGCCCACCATCTCATAAAAGATTTCTCTATTATTGAATCCATCAGTTAACTAATCCCAAATAACATCGAAAATTCAGAAACAGACAGAGATTACATGTCTGGGTTACTGATCTACTTGTACCATTACATGTCTGGGGTTACTGATCTACTTGTACCATTACATATCTTGGGGTTACTGACCTACATGTACCTATATGAACCATTACATGTCTGGGGTTACTGATCTACATGTACCATTACATGTCTGGGTTACTGATCTACTTGTACCATTACATGTCTGGGGTTACTGATCTACTTGTACCATTACATGTCTGGGGTTACTGATCTACATGTACCATTACATGTCTGGGTTACTGATCTACTTGTACCATTACATGTCTGCGTTACTGATCTACTTGTACCATTACATGTCTGGGGTTACTGATCTACATGTACCATTACATGTCTGGGGTTACTGATCTACTTGTACCATTACATATCTTGGGGTTACTGACCTACATGTACCTATATGAACCATTACATGTCTTGGGGTTACTGACCTACATGTACCTATATGAACTATTACATGTCTGGGGTTACTGATCTACATGTACCATTACATGTCTGGGGTTACTGATCTACTTGTACCATTACATGTCTGGGGTTACTGATCTACTTGTACCATTACATGTCTGGGGTTACTGATCTACTTGTACCATTACATGTCTTGGGGTTACTGACATACATGTACCTACATGTACCATTACATATCTGGGACTGCATGCTTAGGGGTATGTATTTTTTAAACTGCTAAACTAGACCTCCAATCTGGCTATGGGGGCATACAGTATTTTTTTTTTATTATATACAACTTCAGGTCTTGGCAGATGAATTCACAAAGAGATTTGCAGTCAAGACACAAACAATTCCTCTTCCGGCCTTAAAAAATGAAATGAAATATGAAGACATGTTGGACATCATGAAAAATTATGTGAACACTCTGCATACCATATACCAAGCTGCAGGTGTTGCACAAGTTCCTCAGACACGTTGGAGGTGATTTGGTCACCCATGTGATGCTGTCTGGCGGCAAGCTGTTGATGATAAGTGCCCCCACCCAAAGTGACAGATTTGATGTGTTAAGTCCAATTTCAGCTGAATTCTTCCACATGTCAATGAAGCTTCTGGAAGTTCTGTTAAAACGACTGTGGGACAAGGACAGCAGCCAGGAGATGGGGACCATGAAAGCTGAACAAACCCGCATACAGCGGAACTCTGTCACACCTAAGGTGAAAAAAGCTTATAATGAGGACAAGGAGTATGCTGTTAGCTTTGTCAATGCACACATCATTGCAGCAATACAGCACCACTTTGGCTTGACAGATGTTAACAACACTCCTGCATCTGAGGCGGCACCTGAGGACCATACTTATGAGTGGGCATGTACAGAATTTAAAATCATGATGAAATCCCTTGTTGGTACATTTATGTACAAGAAGGACACGCCAACACGTGACGTTCCAACATCTAGCCAACAGGCCAATGACATTCCTCAAGCAAGATGTCATCAGACATCAGCAGCACAATCAGTGATTCTAAAAGCTCATTACCATCAAGGAGCAGAGAAATTTGACCAGCACTCCAGGGGTAACCAGTGTACAGCTGTGTCATTTGTTGCACTTATCCTGGCCTGTACAATTAGTCCAGACTCATGGTCTTCAGACATTTTGGACAGTGTTATCGACATGGGAGATGAATTGTACAGGTCTGTGACCCATAAGCACAGATACATGGAATACACTGAGTTACCTGAAATAGTTGAGCTAAGCAGCTATGCAGTGAAGATACAATCAACAATTGTAAACCACATGTCAGGTCTTATTGGATGTGACCATAGCAGTCAAGACATGTACAGCTTACAAGATGCTGTTTCTGTGGCATGTGCAGCAGGGTTGGGTTGTCTCCTGATTGCCTGTGGTTACACAGTAGCTATCATCAAAAAGGGAACTGTGTATTTTTTAGTGGATTCGCATTCTCGTGGAGACGATGGACTTTCTAATGCAAATGGAACAGCAGTCCTGCTAGCTTTTCCAAATGCGCAGGTTCTGTCAAGGCACATAAGAAAGTTGTACCGCAACCAGCTATATGAACAGTTTGATGTTGTTACGTACACACTAAAACCACTACACTCAAACAATCCCAAATGTACAACTGCAGAAAACTGTCAACCGATACCTGTGAGAACGCCTGTGATATCGACCCAAGGATCCAAGACAATACTGGTTCACATGCCTAATGGCCAAATATTCAAAGTCACGGTGAACAGCACCAAATCTGATCAGCCAATTAAGAATCTGCCTGACAACGTAAGCGAGTATCACAGCTTAGTGCTTGAACTGGGGATTTTATTCAAGAATTTCCTAGCATGCATAAAAAACCCAAACAGGAACAGGATGCTGAGGACATTAAAACTAATGATGGTTGTCATCAAAGCCGACAGCAACATGGCCAGATATGCAGATGAAATTTTACGCTTTCTGGTTTTGCAACTGTGCGTTTTGTCAAGAGGAAGAAGCACATCGGATGTTTTATGGAATGTTTGTAAATACAAAAGGAACCATCGACAGTTTTATTCCATGCGATCTAAAAATGGAATATATGGTGTGCACATGCAAAAAGCACATAAAGCACATGTTCAGCAATAAGACGGAACGTAATTTAGAACGCAAAACAGGAGCATTGGCAGGTTTGGAGGACATAACCACACGTTATGATATGCAATCTAATGTTGTGAGGCGTAACTCCTACCATACAAAAGTTTCAACAGCAGAGGATGAATTAAGCATGGCAGAAGACCTGGTGAAGCTCCGCCCATTTATTCAACAGAATGGAATACCATCAGCATTTCAAAAATGTAAAATGCTCCATGCTGGGATATTTAGATTTCAGCGATTTTTTGCAATGGGTTACCAGAAGAGCCTCTGTTCATGCCACAAGCTTAGGCAACTGAGCTGAACCACCACTGAAACAATCCATGAAAACCTTTGAAGTGAAAGCATTATGGGACATTACGGACAGCGCAATTCCTATATAGTTTACAATTCTTTGAAGCGTGGTTTAATTACTTGAACTGAACCAACTGTTTAATAATTTGAAAAACTACACTGACATATTCATGTTTGATATGAAAGTAGTTTGTTCTCAAAGCATCAAAGTGATGAAAACTGTTGTAGTTTGATGCAATGTCTGAAGCTAAATCTTGCGTTAAACCTGTGAGCAAGGCAGAATCCAGCGGTGACTGCATGGAATTGTTAATACCTTCAAACAACCCAACAAGTGCACTATATATTTCGTCTGCTATAGTTCGGCTAAAATAACATGGCATTGGCTCTTCGATAGCCTGACTAGCTTGATTGTCTGTACAATTACTTCACATACACACACGTTCACAATTGTCACAACACTCATGCAACAGTAGCTCACTTTCACACTTTGTGCCAAAATGATGGATCAAGAACTTTCTCCTGCATTCCTTAAGTTCACAGTACTCCTCCACTTCTGGTCACACAGTAGCCTTACCTAAGTCTTCGTGGTTGTAGTACAAAATTGCCTCTGCTGATTGATTGTCTCTTCCAGCACGTCCTGCTTCTTGACAATAGGCTGAAAATCAATATGAAATTATATTCTACCATTTCAATATCAGTGATGATTTCTGAGGATAAATACAAAACATAAGTTAAGGTTTGAGGACGATACAGGATGGAACAGAATACAGATTGCTAGTAAAGGTTCACCATGCTAGATAAAAAAACCACAGTTTACACAATGGTAGAAGAATAAAGGAGCTCAGACCTTGTATAAACCAACCATATGAAACAGGATGTACAAGAACTAAATGAGGAGGACCAAGACCCAAATCCCATAGTTCACCCCAATGATACAATAATAAAAGAGCCCAGCACTTGTATCAACCAGCCATACAAATTGAGAGTACAAGAACTACCCAAGGAGGACCGAGACCCAAATCCCAGAGTTCAACCCAATAACAGAAGAATAAAGGAGCCCAGCACCAAGACCCAAATCCCATAGTTCACCCCAATGATACAATAATAAAAGAGCCCAGCACTTGTATCAACCAGCCATACAAATTGAGAGTACAAGAACTACCCAAGGAGGACTGAGACACAAATCCCAGAGTTCAACCCAATAACAGAAGAATAAAGGAGCCCAGCACCAAGACCCAAATCCCATAGTTCACCCCAATGATACAATAATAAAAGAGCCCAGCACTTGTATCAACCAGCCATACAAATTGAGAGTACAAGAACTACCCAAGGAGGACCAAGACCCAAATCCCAGAGTTCAACCCAATAACAGGAGAATAAAGGAGCCCAGCACCAAGACCCAAATCCCATAGTTCACCCCAATGATACAATAATAAAAGAGCCCAGCACTTGTATCAACCAGCCATACAAACTGAGAGTACAAGAACTACCCAAGGAGGACCGAGACCCAAATCCCAGTGTTCAACCCAATAACAGAAGAATAAAGGAGCCCAGCACCAAGACCCAAATCCCATAGTTCATTCCAATGATACAAGAATAAAAGAGCCCAGCACTTGTATCAACCAGCCATACAAATTGAGAGTACAAGAACTACCCAAGGAGGACTGAGACCCAAATCCCAGAGTTCACCCCAATAACAGAAGAATAAAGGAGCCCAGCACCGAGACCCAAATCCCATAGTTCACCCCAATGATACAAGAATAAAATAGCCCAGCACTTGTATCAACCAGCCATACAAATTGAGAGTACAAAAACTACCCAAGGATGAACGAGACCCAAATCCCAGAGTTCACCCCAATAACAGAAGAATAAAGGAGCCCAGCACCAAGACCCAAATCCCAGAGTTCACCCCAATAACAGAAGAATAAAGGAGCCTAGCACCAAGACCCAAAGCCCAGAATTCACCCCAATAACAGAAGAATAAAGGAGCCCAGCACCGAGACCCAAATCCCATAGTTCACCCCAATGATACAAGAATAAAAGAGCCCAGCACTTGTATCAACCAGCCATACAAATTGAGAGTACAAAAACTACCCAAGGATGAACAAGACCCAAATCCCAGAGTTCACCCCAATAACAGAAGAATAAAGGAGCCCAGCACCAAGACCCAAATCCCAGAGTTCACCCCAATAACAGAAGAATAAAGGAGCCTAGCACCAAGACCCAAAGCCCAGAATTCACCCCAATAACAGAAGAATAAAGGAGCCCAGCACCGAGACCCAAATCCCATAGTTCACCCCAATGATACAAGAATAAAAGAGCCCAGCACTTGTATCAACCAGCCATACAAATTGAGAGTACAAGAACTACCCAAGGAGGAACGAGACCCAAATCCCAGAGTTCACCCCAATAACAGAAGAATAAAGGAGCCCAGCACCAAGACCCAAATCCCAGAGTTCACCCCAATAACAGAAGAATAAAGGAGCCCAGCACCAAGAACCAAAGCCCAAAGTTCACACCAATAATAGAAGAATAAAGGAGCCCAGCACCGAGACCCAAATCCCATAGTTCACCCTAATGATACAACAATAAAAGAGCCCAGCACTTGTATCAACCAGCCATACAAATTGAGACTACAAGAACTAACCAAGGAGGACCGAGACCCAAATCCCAGAGTTCACCCCAATAACAGAAGAATAAAGGAGCCCAGCACCGAGACCGAAATCCCATAGTTCACCCCAATGATACAAGAATAAAAGAGCCCAGCACTTGCATCAACCAGCCATACAAATTGAGAGTACAAGAACTACCCAAGGAGGACCGAGACCCAAATTCCAGAGTTTACCCAATAACAGAAGAATAAAGGAGCCCAGCACCAAGACCCAAATCCCATAGTTCACCCCAATGCTACAAGAATAAAAGAGCCCAGCACTTGTATCAACCAGCCATACAAATTGAGAGTACATGAACTACCCAAGGAGGACCGAAACCCAAAGCCCAGTGTTCTCCCCAATAACAGAAGAATAAAGGAGAGCAGCACCAAGACCCAAATCCCATAGTTCACTCAAATGATACAAGAATAAAAGAGCCCAGCACTTGTATCAACCAGCCATACAAATTGAGAGTACAAGAACTACCCAAGGAGGACCGAGACCCAAAGCCCAGTGTTCAACCCAATAACAGAAGAATAAAGGAGCCCGGCACCTAGACCCAAATCCCATAGTTCACCCAAATGATACAAGAATAAAAGAGCCCAGCACTTGTATCAACCAGTCATACAAATTGAGAGTACAAGAACTACCCAAGGAGGACCGAGACCCAAATCCCAGAGTTCAACCCAATAACAGAAGAATAAAGGAGCCCGGCACCGAGACCCAAATCCCATAGTTCACCCCAATGATACAATAATAAAAGAGCCCAGCACTTGTATCAACCAGCCATACAAATTGAGAGTACAAGAACTACCCAAGGAGGACCGAGACCCAAATCCCAGAGTTCAATCCAATAACAGAAGAATAAAGGAGCCCAGCACCAAGACCCAAATCCCATAGTTCACCCCAATGATACAATAATAAAAGAGCCCAGCACTTGTATCAACCAGCCATACAAATTGAGAGTACAAGAACTACCCAAGGAGGACTGTGACCCAAATCCCAGAGTTCAACCCAATAACAGAAGAATAAAGGAGCCCAGCACCAAGACCCAAATCCCATAGTTCACCCCAATGATACAATAATAAAAGAGCCCAGCACTTGTATCAACCAGCCATACAAATTGAGAGTACAAGAACTACCCAAGGAGGACCAAGACCCAAATCCCAGAGTTCAACCCAATAACAGGAGAATAAAGGAGCCCAGTACCAAGACCCAAATCCCATAGTTCACCCCAATGATACAATAATAAAAGAGCCCAGCACTTGTATCAACCAGCCATACAAACTGAGAGTACAAGAACTACCCAAGGAGGACCGAGACCCAAACCCCAGAGTTCAATCCAATAACAGAAGAATAAAGGAGCCCAGCACCAAGACCCAAATCCCATAGTTCACCCCAATGATACAAGAATAAAAGAGCCCAGCACTTGTATCAACCAGCCATACAAATTGAGAGTACAAGAACTACCCAAGGAGGACTGAGACCCAAATCCCAGAGTTCACCCCAATAACAGAAGAATAAAGGAGCCCAGCACCGAGACCCAAATCCCATAGTTCACCCCAATGATACAAGAATAAAAGAGCCCATCACTTGTATCAACCAGCCATACAAATTGAGAGTACAAGATCTACCCAAGGATGAACGAGACCCAAATCCCAGAGTTCACCCCAATAACAGAAGAATAAAGGAGCCCAGCACCAAGACCCAAATCCCAGAGTTCACCCCAATAACAGAAGAATAAAGGAGCCTAGCACCAAGACCCAAAGCCCAGAGTTCACCCCAATAACAGAAGAATAAAGGAGCCCAGCACCGAGACCCAAATCCCATAGTTCACCCCAATGATACAAGAATAAAAGAGCCCAGCACTTATATCAACCAGCCATACAAATTGAGAGTACAAGAACTACCCAAGGGGGAACGAGACCCAAATCCCAGAGTTCACCCCAATAACAGAAGAATAAAGGAGCCCAGCACCAAGACCCAAATCCCAGAGTTCACCCCAATAACAAAAGAATAAAGTGGCCCAGCAGCGAGACCAAATCCCATAGTTCACCCCAATGATACAAGAATAAAAGTGCTCAGCACTTGTATCAACCAGCCATACAAATTGAGACTACAAGAACTACCCAAGGAGGAACGAGACCCAAATCCCAGAGTTCACCCCAATAACAGAAGAATAAAGGAGCCCAGCACCAAGACCGAAATCCCAGAGTTTACCCCAATAACAGAAGAATAAAGGCGCCCAGAACCAAGAACCAAAGCCCAAAGTTCACACCAATAATAGAAGAATAAAGGAGCCCAGCACCGAGACCCAAATCCCAGAGTTCACCCCAATAACAGAAGAATAAAGGAGCCCAGCACCGAGACCAAAATCCCATAGTTCACCCCAGTGATACAAGAATAAAAGAGCCCAGCACTTGCATCAACCAGCCATACAAATTGAGAGTACAAAAACTACCCAAGGAGGACCGAGACCCAAATCACAGAGTTCACCCCAATAACAGACGAATAAAGGAGCCCGGCACCGAGACCCAAATCCCATAGTTCACCCAAATGATACAAAAATAAAAGAGCCCAGCACTTGTATCAACCAGTCATACAAATTGAGAGTACAAGAACTACCCAAGGAGGACCGAGATCCAAATCCCAGAGTTCAACCCAATAACAGAAGAATAAAGGAGCCCGGCACCGAGACCCAAATGCCATAGTTCACCCAAATGATACAAGAATAAAAGAGCCCAGCACTTGTATCAACCAGCCATACAAATTGAGAGTACAAGAACTACCCAAGGAGGACCGAGACCCAAATCCCAGAGTTTACCCAATAACAGAAGAATAAAGGAGCCCAGCACCAAGACCCAAATCCCAGAGTTCACCCCAATGATACAAGAATAAAAGAGCCCAGCACTTGTATCAACCAGCCATACAAATTGAGAGTACATGAACTACCCAAGGAGGACCGAAACCCAAAGCCCAGTGTTCACCCCAATAACAGAAGAATAAAGGAGCCCAGCACCAAGACCCAAATCCCATAGTTCACTCAAATGATACAAGAATAAAGGAGCCCAGCACTTGTATCAACCAGCCATACAAATTGAGAGTACAAGAACTACCCAAGGAGGACCGAAACCCAAAGCCCAGTGTTCAACCCAATAACAGAAGAATAAAGGAGCCCGGCACCTAGACCCAAATCCCATAGTTCACCCAAATGATACAAGAATAAAAGAGCCCAGCACTTGTATCAACCAGTCATACAAATTGAGAGTACAAGAACTACCCAAGGAGGACCGAGACCATAATCCCAGAGTTCAACCCAATAACAGAAGAATAAAGGAGCCCGGCACCAAGACCCAAATCCCATAGTTCACCCAAATTATACAAGAATAAAAGAGCCCAGCACTTGCATCAACCAGCCATACAAATTGAGAGTACAAGAACTACCCAAGGAGGACCGAAACCCAAAGCCCAGTGTTCAACCCAATAACAGAAGAATAAAGGAGCCCGGCACCTAGACCCAAATCCCATAGTTCACCCAAATGATACAAGAATAAAAGAGCCCAGCACTTGTATCAACCAGTCATACAAATTGAGAGTACAAGAACTACCCAAGGAGGACCGAGACCCAAATCCCAGAGTTCAACCCAATAACAGAAGAATAAAGGAGCCCGGCACCGAGACCCAAATCCCATAGTTCACCCAAATGATACAAGAATAAAAGAGCCCAGCACTTGTATCAACCAGCCATACAAATTGAGAGTACAAGAACTACCCAAGGAGGACTGAGACCCAAATCCCAGAGTTCACCCAATAACAGAAGAATAAAGGAGCCCGGCACCAAGACCCAAATCCCATAGTTCACCCCAATGATACAAGAATAAAAGAGCCCAGCACTTGTATCAACCAGCCGTACAAATTGAGAGTACAAGAACTACCCAAGGAGGACCGAAACCCAAAGCCCAGTGTTCACCCCAATAACAGAAGAATAAAGGAGCCCAGCACCAAGACCCAAATCCCATAGTTCACTCAAATGATTCAAGAAGAAAAGAGCCATACAAATTGAGAGTAAGGAGGAACGAGACCCAAATCACAGAGATCACCCCAATAATAGAAGAATAAAGGAGCCCAGCACCAAGACCCAAACCCCGTAGTTCATCCCAATGATAGAAGAATAAAGGAGCCTAGAACTTGTACCAACCAGCCATACAAATTGAGAGCACAAGAACTACCAATGGAGGACCGTGACCCAAATCACAGAGATCACCCCAATAATAGAAGAATGAAGGAGCCCAGCGCCAAGACCCAAACCCCATAGTTCACCCCAATGATAGAAGAATGAAGGAACACAGCACATGTATCAACCAGCCATATAAAGCAGGATGTACAAGAACTACCTGAGGAGGACCGAGACCGTAATCCCATAGTTCACCCCTGGCCAATGATAGAATTAAGGAGCCCAGCACTGGTATCAACAGACTACCGATTGAGATCCCAAAGGCCACAATGCTGGAGGGATTCATAGCTGCCATCCGAGGAACAGCAGTCATGTCCACAGGCTACTAGGGATAGCCATAGCTTTAACTGTAATTACTAATGGAGGGTGCAAATGCCTCATTCCCCATTAGAGATCAACACTTCATTTTCATTCATAATATACAAATTCAAATTAAGATCTGAACAACACAGTGGTAAGACATTTTGATTGATATGAAATTTTCAGCATGAATTGTAGCTGTTAAAATAAAAATGCTGATGTACCCCCTTTAAATGTATTATGGACATATCAGACCTACAAAAGTAATGTTCAGACTTTCTTATATTTTATATCTTAATTATAAAATGCATGTAAAACAATTTAAATTCTATGAAATGGTTCATGCATAATTTGACTTCATTTAAAATCATGACTTACTTTCAAAATTACACAGAGTTATAGGTATATTGACGATTGATATAAAAGTAAAACTTTCATGGCCTAAGGGTCTTATATCATAAATAGAATCTTACATTTGTGAATGTGTGGCTTTTTACTAATAAACACTTTGGGGTTTCAGTTTTTAAATTGAAGTATACTTGCATTCTAACGTTGATGGGACACCAGCATGAATGACTCGTCTTATATCGGGTGTGTCCACACCCATACCATACGCTTGGGTGGCAAGAAGCAGACGAACCACACCACCTGGCGATGCCATGTCTTTAGCAATTGAGGTTTTCATCTATGAAATTGAGTATTGCATGAGAAACTGAAAACAAGACTTATAATTATAACCATTTAGGCATTTCTATATTTAACAGTATTGTATCGAATGAAACCTAAAATGTGATGTTTCCAAAATGTTTATATGCATTAATCTACTTTATGATAGTGATATTATTATTAGTACTTTGTTATATTAAAATGGTTTCACAATCTTAAATTGCTTTTATCAAAAGGTTGGAATTATAAGGATTATATTTGCTTTTTATGAAGATATGCATAATTATGTAAATCCTGAGAAACTTAAATTCAGATTAATTGAATTTTAGTTTTGCAAGATGCAGAAAAGTATACACATGCATACACTAAACGCAAAAAGTAATCGTATACTAATTCCAACCCATAGATAGTAAAGAATCATTTTCTGTTTAAATTCAACTTTCTCAATTCATGTATTTTAGATTATTTTAAAAATGTTCCAGACTTGAAGATACATGTATGCAGGAGTGAAATGAATTTGTGCATTTTTCCATGCAAAATGTATCACTCACAGATAAAATGCTTATTTACTATTTTAACTGAATTAAGTGTGTGTTTTTAAACAAAAAAATCATACTGTCACAGTCACAATAAACTGAGAAATTAATATTTGCTGTTACATGTATAACAAATTATATACACAAAAGTCATAATGTAATCATCTAATAAGTTTACTTGTTAAAGTGTGGCACTTCTAGAGATACAATGAAATAGTGTACATTTTGGTGCCAAAAAAATATGTACACTTTTAAAAAATTCAGTTATGGGACAATAATTTCAGAAATGTGGCTAATTTCGTACAGTACAACTAATAGAGAAAATCTTAAATTCAGATGTTTTACTAAGTTATTCTATACCCCCTAAACCCCTGTTCTGTGTTTTCTGATTTAAATTTCTGTAATTTACATATTCTTACGATGAGCCTGTCGAGTTTTAACAGTTGTGTTACCTCTGGCAGCAATGGTGCATGGAACTGTGCTATTTCTTTGACACCAGCGCTTGTGACGATTCCATCAGTGAGCACCTTTACACCAAGCTCATTTCCAAACCTGCACCATTTTAACATGGTATATACCACTGTTTTGGGGAACGACTGACGCCTCTCTTTCAGGTCTTCAAGAAGTGGTAAAAATACAGAGGTGTAGGATGCTTCGACAGTCACTTTGTATTTGATATTTGGCCTATCAGACTGTCCAACGAGAATTCCCGGCTCAGTCATGCATAGCAATCTCACTATGTCCTTCTGCATGCTCACTGTAGCTGTCGCTGTAACAGCCAGCACTTTAGTATCAACTTCGGAGTATACTGAGCGAAGCTCTGAAATCTGCATGTACTTCAATTGGAAGTCGTTCCCCCAAAGCACGCAGCAATGTGCCTCGTCAACAACTAAGTAGCCTACATTTCCCTTCCATGCGGCTTTTCTGAATATTCCCATCACACTAGGGTCGAGAAAGTCTTCAGGGTGCCCTATTAAGTATCTGAAATTGCCTGCTTTTAATTCATGCAGTGTAATCGGTTCTTCAGGAATCAGACAATCGGCTTCACTATCAGCATCGGACCAACAGTCAACATTATCGTCACTTGGCTCGATAATCTGTTTTGCTATGTTTGCTGGAAAATAACACGAATCTGTGTAACACTATGTAACACTGTTAATATTACCATAATAAATGTTCAAAATTTGTACACATAAAATAATTGTATCAATTAAGATTTAATTACCATATTTTATTTAATTATATTGAGATGAGGAAAACATATAATAAATATTTTAATTTTAACAAAGCTTACTATAGATGAATTTTGTTATTTTGAAAGCACAAGTCAAAATTCAATACGAATTATCTCATTTTTTCGGACAGTTTTACTCACAAACGCATTAAAATAAAGGGCGTTAGAATATATACGATTGATGTCATTCATATAAAATTTGTATATACACTGACCAAAATTGTATCAACTTTTGTATCTTAACTAATTTTCTTATTTTAAATATATTTTAGAATAGATATATGATAAGTATTTTGTTTTGACCCATAGTTTGTAAAACATTTATTTTTTGTTTAAATTGTTACATCTTTTGAGAGTTACCCTCCCTTTATATGAAAACATGAAATGTACTGATAAAACACGAGTCAGAGATCGCTTAAAGATATAAAATTCTTAAAAATAGAAAAAAACATAACAATTTTACCCATTTATAGCAGTTTTCCGTCCATAAAAAAATTGCTATTGTTTGATATTGTTTGAAATATAAGTAACTGTAATTCAGCGTTAACATTAAATATTTTGAAAATTTCTTTTGCAAACGCATTTGTAGTGGTAATGCTAGTAAAACATGAAAATAATTTTAACTGGCATATTTTAATTATATGAAAGCTTCATTAATTCGAAGTACTTAAAGATGAAATTTGTCCTAAATCAACAAATCCGTTGTTGATATGTTTTCATTTATTAAATATCATTATAAATACGATGTTTACTATGCTATTGATGTATGTTTAGTGAAAATATGTTTTTAAAGACAAAAACCGAAAAGACGAACAGGCTACGCTTAAAAATTGATAAAAAATCAAAGGGGGGAAACTCTTCCTCGTAAATCTGAAGTGACGTCATTGGGAACAAAACGAAACCATTTGTACATAGGGAAAGCACGCAAAAACAGTATAGTGTGTGTGAAAATGTCGGAATTAAGCGACTATGATGCTGAGTCAGATGAAATGCCTATGATAAGACTGTTGCACAATGTGCAACCTTACGATTTTGAGCCAGAACTCGTGTCCGAGGATGAAAATACCTCGGATTCATCAACATGGTCTAATACTTGTACATTAATACGAGCGTCAGATTATAAGGACTTTATTTTTGCCGAAAAATAGACATTGAAAAAATATATTTAGAGTCTAGTAAGTATAATTGATAAATAAATAAATGAAACAGCATATTATTCCTATAGTATTCTATATACCATAAGTCCCCGCCGCCTCCAAAACACTCTATAGTGGTGTATGAGATTCTGATTTGCAGTATGACACGTCTCCACGTGCCGCCAAATAACAATATACCACACATCGACTAATCAACTATTGCGGTGCCCTATTGAAGTACAGCCTAATCATGGTACAGACGTCGGTATATGACAAAATCACGCACCATTTAGGGAAACGTAGTTTTATGATATGCCTACATTTCCTGTATATTGCAATTCCGTGAGCGGTGCAATACCGCCGCGGCGAGCCGCGTTTTGCACAAGACGGATATATGATGCGTGAGAAACTAGTTAGTTCATCGCGCACGAAGATGGTCTAAATAATATATGCAAATGTATTATGAGCACGACATAATGTATTATGTACATGTAGAGATCGAAAAAACAGACCTAACATTTTTTTTATTTAGAATATAAAGTACATGTATATATATATGCTTCTAAAGCACTTATTTTACTTACTGCATGAGGTAAAAGCCGTTATTGTTGTTGTTTTGCCGTACAACATTACTGAACTAATATAATAGCTAGTAACATTATCAATTTTCTGCCTTTTAATAGACATCCATGAAACATTTTGTCATTATTTTCAAATCCAGAGACCGATATATAACTCTGTATAACTCTATAACACTATTGGCAGAAGAAGGTGTATAATTTAAAACAAAACCAAAAAAAAAAAAATACTACAAAATATATATTGAAACAACGACACAGTGTTTATTTCACCGAATTCATTTACATTTATATGCTAAACCTTTTAGCGATCTTTTGAAAAAGACGGCTACATTATATTAGCGCCGTTTACGTAAGACGCATGCATCTAATTCAACAGCTAAACAATCACGATGTACAGATCTAAGACTATATACCTTTCTACAATTTATCATACACATACCCGAGGAATTGCTAAGATAACTGAACAAAAACTTCTATCTTACCTCATTTAATAATTTCTTCCTCAACGCCGGTCGAATCGGCGAATAAAACTTGTTCGGAGACGGCGGGATTAGGCACTTCTAATTTTTGTAGGAAAATATTGTTGGTATCGCTATTGTTTTTAATCTGCATGGCCGTCTGTCCTCCAAATTCAATGAAAATGAAACCAAAGAATGGATTTCCCACAAATCCAACTCAAAGTGTTTACTACAAACTCGCGCGTCTTTCGCAGGTTCCCATTTTTTTGACGCGACGGGCGATTTTTGTCGACAGCGGTCCACCCACACTTCAAATCTTAATCTATCATTAACCTGATTAGGAAAACGAAAGAAACTGATGTTATTAGATTGTCCTTTTTTATGCACACTTTGACACCCAGCTACAGCACACGGCATTTTTAATACGTACCATAAAACTTAATCCTACATAGACAATACTATACAACTCAATGCGACACCGCTAATCGTTTGGTACCAATGACGTCACAGGATCACGTGACACTTACCTGTCTTCAAAAAGGGCGAAACTCGAAGCGTGTGCGCTATGAGATAAAATTGGAGACTGTGAGAAAACGGGTCAACCAATAAGTGTAATATTTGAACAGATTGTATATTATATACATATATTTCAGAATATATGCTCAAAAAACACGCTAAATTTCACCTTTAATAAAATCCTATATACCCAGTTGTATAAGTGTTATAACTTATTTCCAAGAAAACACATTGACTTAAAAGTTTTAAAATATGTTCATGCAATCAGAGCAGACGATTTACACTTGTTATTTTGCAGTTTAACCGTATCTCTAATCAAGCTCAAAATAAACAAACCAATGAGAATATTATTGACATATTCTTTGGTTGATACTTAGCAATTTGGTTTAGTATGTAATAAATCCACATTTATGTTTGCATTTCTGAATTAGTATGAATCAAACATGAGAATAATAGTTTGGAACCAGGATTTGAACCCAGGACCACTCATCATGTAGATAGTTATTGGTACCAAATGAGTGCTCTGCCATCTGAGCTATTCCAGTCGCTACTTATCGCATGTTTGGGAAAGATTATTATATTTTACTTCACCTTTGTGTTTGATGAAAGGTCAAACTAACAGTTTGAATCCATTTTCTATTTAAAACTGCTGAAACAATATGTTTGAACATTTTGCAAATCTCCGTCTGTTTCTGAATTTTCGATGTTATTTGGGATTAGTTAACTGATGGATTCAATAATAGAGAAATCCTTTATGAGATGGTGGGCATGTGGTTATTTTCACGAACAAGTGGATGCAAGCGAATAAAAAACTAAACACGCCTATCATCGAGTGTCCATATAATCAACCCAGCAGTTAAATAATCTTTTTATTACCATTTATTACATTTTAAATCACTTGTATGACTTTAACCGAAACATTTTGTTTTATTGAACGCTTTCGAATTAAGAGTTAGATGTAACAACTAATTCATTCAATTGGATATTTTAAGAACCTGTGAATAAACCTATACTTTTAATCAGCACATATATAATATATGACCTGAACACCTAGATACAGTTTTATAGTGTAATTTTGCCTTTATTTGGTGGGTTAGTTTCTTTAATGTAGATATGCAATATTGTTACTTGAAATCAAATTATCACGTTATAAATTTGTATTACTTTGTAGACAAAAAAGTGTTACATGCATGTACCAACAGGTATATACATGTATGATAAATTGTAGTTAAAATATGCTTGTTTTTTTCCTTATATCCTTATCCTCTCAATACCACTCTATAAATATAGTCACATACCTGTAACCAAGTACAGGCCTGCCAAATCTCAAAATAAAATCCAGATTCTCAAGATTTTTGGTCCTGTTACTCTCCCCAGTTAGAGGAGTATTTACAAGTGCCTAATCAATACTAAGTTCCTTCAGTGACATAACATGTGCAATAGCCGCAATATATCAGTGACTTCTTTGATTGGTCAACCTAACTGAAATAGCAAGTATGAGGAACTAGAACTCATTGTGTGTGGTACCACTATAATTATAATATAATAAGTATTATGAACTCTATATTTGCATAAAGCACACATCTGTGTAGAAAAGTGCACTTTTATAAAAAAAGATAGTTGTAGTAGAAATTAAAGTCTTAATCAAATTACTATGCCAATATAATATTTTCTGTGACTATCAAACAATGCATTTGTATTCATTATATAAATAATTTAAATTTACGCTTTAAAAAAAGTGTGAAAATCAAATTGTGCACTTCAAATCTTAAATTTAAAATCTCAGGAAATAGTGTTAAATAGTCTTGGAAGGCCTGCAAGTATTATACCCAAGACTATTAGGCATGCAGCTTGACGTTCAGCATACAAAGTTTAGTGCTAGCTAGGTATCGTTGGTGGCAGGCAGTATATTTGACTGGGTGATGTCACCCAGTCGTTTCTATGGTGTGATATTCCAAAGTGGCAAACTATTCATACATGATGACAAACTTTCTCACACATTTCATGTCTAAGAGTGAGCTCACCGCTACAAAGACAATTTGTTAAAGTGAAATTAAACACCATACATACATAAATACTGGTATATTAAAATTTATATTTATTTAAAATTATATACAAACGTGGATCTATATGTGTGGGATACTGTACAATACGTCCGATTCCTGTGGACAGTCTGCATAAATGTTCTACTCAGCAGGACATAAGCAGAATTTTTATATAATAAATAATCTGGCAAAGTAATATTAATTGTTTTGAAAACAACGTAAAAGCAATTATTACTACTTGACGCAAATAGGATTTTCTTTTTTCCTTTCGATACTGTTGTTTCTTGTGAGGACAGGGCTCGAAATTAGCACTAGTCCTGTAGCCCGAGGCTAGCAAAAATGCTACCGGGCTAGCAAATGTTTGTGTCTGCATGGGTAGTCCGATGGGGTAGTAACAAAAATTGTTCAAATATGAAATAAATTATAAATCGATAGATTGTGTAGTGACAGCACTGTCTAACCTAACAGCTCTTTTAAAAACCTGATATTTCCAAATTTTCAGTAAATGCATGCATATAGGTAAAACTCATAAAGAAACCGAAATTGAATTAAAATAGTATTTTCTGTTGAATATTATATTGGGCTAGTAAATTTTGAGCAGGTCTAGTGATTTTACCCAACAACTAGACTGGTGGTCTAGTAAACTAAAAATGTTAATTTCTAGCCCTGGAGGATAAACACCTGACCATACCACCACAAATGCTAACAGAGATAGATCTAATAAAAAGTTAGAACAACTACTGACAAGTAACTGAATTATGAATATAAGACATTTACACTAAACATTTAACTTTTTCAACCTGTTTCAACTGGTAACAGCTCAAAATTAATTGCAATTACCAGATCTTAAGAGCTTTGCCTGTGGTCCTAATACTTCAAGCTGCTGTGATATTATCGCATTCAAAGGAGATAAAATAAACGTGATATGCGAATTCTGTTTCCCTGCTAAAAGTGCAGTGTATGTGGGGACAAGCTCAAATAATAGCAACTTCTCATAACCAGTGGGAAGTATCGCCAACACATCCCTTCGGTTACCCTGTTGATCTGTACTTAACTTCATACAATCAATCTGCTTCGGCTTTAAACCGAGTACAGGTACGTGTCTTTTTGCATTTATAATTTGCAGTGTACGCTTAAGTGCTGCACAGCTAGTAAACCCGCCATATTAGTTTGTGGTTGTCAGGATTTCCCAGCATTCACAACGTAACCAATCAAAATATCGCTTTTTACAGAGAACGTTTTTGAGGTAGTAACCAATCGACGTCGTCGGTACAATACCCCCTAAGGTAGCGAAGCGCAAAGGACCGTAACACGGTCTAGTAGAGTTATATATAGGAAACATTTTTCTTGGGTTGGCCTCTATCATGTTTATGTTTTTGAATCACAATACAAGTAGAGCATCTACAGGCTACAGGCCCTCTTGGGCCTCTTGTTTGTAGTATTTTTTGTTTTACAAACAGCCATATTTTTTTCCTTACACTAACTCGCATGGAAGTTAATATATTTTCAAAATGTGAATATTATTGACTTAATAGCTGCCAAATTTCAGACAATTATTAAAAGAAACAAAAATGTTATAACCATTTTAGAAATGTTAGTCCAGTGCGGACATAGTGCTATTTTGCAACAATTTTGAAAATATAAGCAAAACGAGATTGTCTATAAAAAAGGAACTCTCGACTTATTTCAATATATTTTATGCTTGGTGTTATGAGTATATCAGTACAAGTAAGGGCTAGTAACTTTTGACAATTTTTCAATTTTCTGGATTTCAGTAGAAATTTTCTCTTTTGGAAAATATTTAAAAAAAAGTATACTTCTGATATTGTTCATATATATATTATTTTTTTTTTCATTTAAGTCAAGCTCACATATTGAAACTGACTATTTTCATGTAGCACTGATTATATGTAGAAGATCTAATCGTTTTTTTAAATTGTATCTAGCTTAACTTCGTTACATTTTCAATTTCAGTAGTGATGGTTACTAAAATCTAGGGGCTACTTTGGTTGAATTGACGCAGAGTCGATGGGTGTATTGAAGTGTGAATGCCGAATGGTGGATACACTGTTGGAGTCACCGATTCCATATTTTGGATTCATCAGAGTTGAATGTTGGTGAGTACAAATACCTACTTTCAATTCCAAAAACTGCAGGATTGGTTCCATATAGGACTTGGACCGGTAACCAGAGAGGTCAAAAGTTGAAAATGGTCGTACTCAGAAGTAGTACCATCAATGGTGTTATTTGGGACTGTGTAATTGATTTAGTACATAAAAGAGGTACGTATATTTACTGTTTTTGTTTTGAGGATAGATTTCCGAAGATATGGGTGCAAAAAGCAAAGGAATCGGTCATCAGAGTGCTGAGTGGTACTACTTTGTATGAGGTAAGATTTTAAACAAAATGAGGTGTGGTTTGGCTGTTGTCGTCAAAAAAGGTCATCTACTTTAATTTTGTGCCAAATGCTGTGAATAGAGCAGTTATGGTCATTGTTGTTTTGCTATTTTTGTGTTTTGTCATCACGTATATACATTTTAATGGATATTTGAAGTGTCACGGAGCTTTAGGGTAAGTGTTATTCTGTGTAGAGCTAACATTACGGTCTATGTGAAAATAATGGTGGTCCAAATCCATTCTAATTGGATGTCAAACATGGCCAGTGGCCATCTTTGTTTACATAGATTTATATAGGAAAAACTTGTTGCGACTACTCCTCTGAAAATACTTAATGGAATTTCATGAAACTTGACAGGAATGTTGCTATTGATGTCTAGTTGATTAAAAATTTAGGATGGTAGGAAATTCATGATGGCCGCCACTGCTAAAAATAGATTTAAAAAATGTGAATTTGTGGCGACTACTCAGAAATCTAAGTGATATTGAATTGGAACCTTTACCAAAATGACTGGCACAACATCTTGCTGGCTAATCAGAGTATATCACCCCTTTTTACTATAAATGGACTAGTCCAAATTCAAAGAAAGGACAGTCCATTATACATTCATAGTGGGTTAAGGATTAGTCTCCATTGTATTTTGGCTCTCACAAAAAGACTGAAAACAAATTGTAGGATTTTAAGATTTTATTTTGATTTTCCAAATATAACAACTGAGACGAGAGCAAGTCTACTTGTAATGGTGAGGTAGTAACCTAATTCCCAGGAGAAATTGCGTAACATGACGTTTGACCTGGTCACACACGGTCACCTGCTATATTTATGAATAGGTAATGTTGCATAATAAATCATAATATTTAGGAATATAGGAATGTTGCTCTTGATGTCTAATTGGTCCTGGGTAAAAATCGAGTTGGTCTAAAATTCAAGATGGCCGCTATGGCTAAAAATAGATTTTAAATTTTGTGGTGATTAATTTCTCTAAAACCATATGTGCAGTATCGGTTTGGTACTTTTACCAAAATGACTCATAAAACTTTATAGGTATGATGGTCTTGATGTCCAGTTAGTCACAAGTAAAAATCAGGTTGACCGGAAATTAAAGATGGCTGCCATAGTTTGAATACAAGTTTGTGGCAACTACTTTTCAAAAACCCTAACTGATATTGATTTGGAACCTTTACTAAAATGACTGGCATGACATGTAATTGGTCCTTAACAAAATTAATTTTGATTCTATGTCAAACATGGCCGCCAGTGGCCATCTTTGTTTACATGGAGTGATATAGGAAAAATTTGCGATCACTACTTCTCTGAAAGTGTTGGTCTTATATCCATAAAACTTCACAGGTTCCCATGGCTGATCAAAATCTATCGGTAGAGCTTCAAGGTCTTGTTAAGGAGAGGGATAAATATAGGCCTCTTCTTCTTCGTTATTCTACCATAGGTTTAAATATTTTATTGGTGCAGTATAATCAACAGTTAGAAATATGCAAAACTGCCGTGTGTCCCTGTATAGTTTGACTCCACAAACTTGAAGTAGTTATTAAGAATTAAAATTGGCACCTAGGTTTATTAATCCAGTTTCATTTTGGCTTTAAATTTGCTTGCATATGGTTAAAGAACACAATACAATTCGGTGTTCGATTTTTTCTACCATAGGTTATTGCTGGAATATAAACACCAATTAACAACATGCAAAAACAATTCGTTTTCAACTAGTCAAATAATTATTAATAATGAATTGCAAATATGGAAGTTATATAGAAAAATGGGACACCACGAGTTCAAGATTACCGTGTGTGCTATTTTGTTATAATTCCCATATTTTAAACATTGATTTTTTTCTTCACATTTTATAAAATTATCAATTAAAAACATACAAAAGTGAATTCAATTTGAAAAAAGAAAAGGCATTTTAATTGCCATTAACAAATCTTTGACACTCGCAACAAATGTGTGATCGAAGGTTGAAACATAGGTAGGTAGTTGTAGTTCTTGTTAGATTTGTAATGCATTTTTGTGTAGGGTTAATTCTTATACCGTATACCCCATTTAAATGCCCCCGGGAGCTTTTTATTTGTTGCCGCATTATACCTCTAAAATGCTTGCGAAGAGATATTTTTCTAAGGTTTCTGGCAAGTGTATTTGCTCTAAAGTACACCTCATTACATCTCGTTTTTTTATAGCCTCATATAATAGGTGGAGGAGCATTTAAATGGACGTATACGGTAGATATAGTCCATGCATGCTGTTGTCTTATGGGATGGCGAGTTGTCCATAGTCCGTCCGTCGTCCGTCTATCGTAAACTTTTGTCTCTTTAAGACGATAAGGCCTTCATTTTACATTCGATCATTACCAAATTTTACCAGGTTGCTAATGGCGATGAAAGATTGTACAAGTTCGAAAACCAGCCAGATCGGACCAGTAACAGCGGAGTTATGGCCCTTGATTTAGTTAAAAATGCTATATTTTGGAGTCGTTAACACGATAGGGCCTCACTTTGCTTCCAATCTTTTTCAAACTTGACCTGATTGTTGATATCAATGAAAGCTCTAACCAAGGAAAGCTCTAACGAGTTCGAAAACCAGCCGGTTTGGACCATTTGCTCTGGAGTTATGGCCCTTGATTTTCTGAAATTGCTATAATTTCGCCTCGTTAACATGATAGGGCCTTCATTTTTCATCCGATCTTTTTCAAACTTTACACAATTGTTGAAATGAATGATAGTTCGGACTAGTTAGAAAACCAGCCAATTCGGACCAATAACATTAGAGTTATGGCCCTTGATTAGTTAAAAATGCTATATTTTGTCTTGTTAAGATGATAGGGCCTTCATCTTTCATCCGACCTTTACCAGATTGTTACTGTCAATGAAATCTTGGGCAGGTTTGAAAGCCAACCAAATCGGATTAGAAACACTGGAGTTATGGCCTTGATTTAGTTCAAAGATGCTGTATTTTGCCTCGTGAAGATGATAGGACCTTCATTTGGCCGGATTTCAGCGAAACTTTGCATGGATTAGCAGTACCAAGCCTAGTTGTACATATCATCACTGTTTTCCGGTTGAATGATTTGGTGGAGTTATGAAACTTTAAAGGTTTTAATACACAAACTTTGTCTGCACTAGTTCTCCTGAACTCCTGGCTGGATTCAACGAAACTTTTTAGGGATGATCAGTACCAGGTCTAGTTGTGCATATCTTCGCTGTGTTCTGGTTGAATGATTTTTGGCAGAGTTATGGCCCTCTAAAGGTTTAGATACACAAATTTGATCTGGACTTAAGTTCTCCTGAACCCCACCCACTACCCAGATTTCATCGAAACTTGACAGGGAAGATCGGTACCTAACTTCGTTATGCATATCGTCACTGTTGCGGTTGAAAGATTTTTGGTGGAGTTATGGCCATTGTCCAGACTAGTTCTCCTGAAGCCCTGGCCGGATTTCAATGAAACTTGGCAAGGAAGATCAGTATCAAGCCTAGTTGTGCGTTTCATTGCCTTGTTTTGGTCGAATGATTTTTGGCAGAGTTATGGCCCTTTAAAGGTTTTAATACACAAACTTTAAACTCGACTAGTTCTGATCCCCTGGCCGGATTTGAACGAATCTTGGCGGGGATGATGCGTACCAAGCCTAGTTGCGCATATCATCGCCGTGTTACAGTTGAAACAGTCTATTAAATCATTTTAGAATTATTTTATCATTAGAATTTTGTGTTTCTGGGTTTCAAGAACCTCACTACTCAATGTCCAGTAAAACCTCAGTGTGTTCTGAGAATACAATGAGCTTTCAATTAACTGGTTTCTTTGGTCCAATTTTTATCAGTGAACCAATCAGAATGCTTCATTCATAATTTCCTTTGGTTGCTTCTATCATGACATCACTTTCTGGTATTATGACATCACACCCTGGATAATTATGACATCACGTCATGCTATTATGACATCACATCATGCTATTATGATGCAGCTCAATGTGTTCTCAGAACACAATGAGCCTTTTATTTGCTGTGAGCAACAGATTAAGAATATTTGTATCACTCATTGAGTAATGAGTTTCTTGAAATCAAGAATCACAGAATTCTAAAGATAAAATAATTCTAAAATGACTTAATAGACTGTTTTGAATGATTTCTTTTGACAGCTACGAGTCCTTGAGCTGACTATAGACACCCTCCCCGCTGGGGCAATTACATAACCGTAACAATTCCAAAACAACTTCAGTAAATTTGAATATGAGTAAATAATGTGCATATGAAAAACAAATACTACCTATAGTTATGTTATTTATGAATTGTTTAATTTAGACAGCCTTTTCGAAAAACATAATGAAAATATACTGTAGTTTACATTAGACTCTTTTCGTTACCATAATCATAAATACAGTTAATAATAACTAGACGCTAGGTTACCAAAAGACGCCATCCCCACTCTGGGGGAAATTTTGAATGATATATTTTTCCTGAAAGGGTATTCATTTGCTACAAAATGAAGTATGTTTGCCAAATGAGAGTGAGGACATAAGGGTGTGACATCCATTTAAAATATGTTACCATTTAATCATGTTTAATCATGTTTTGAAAATTAAATGCTCAAAAATTGTTTATATGCAACAAAACGGTATGTAGCAGCCCAAAAGACAATGTAGTTTACGTTACATGACATGAACACAAAATTTACATTAACATGAGAGAGAGAGAGAGAGAGAGAGAGAGAGAGAGAGATTAAACTACTGAGAGCTTATCCATTATTGAAACTGATTTTTTAGCTTGACTATTCGAAGAATAAGAGAGCTTATCTACTCGCCCCGTAGTTTACAAGTCTATGTTTCTTGCATTTCATATCCTAGCACAACCAAATTTGGCCATGGGCTTCCTTATAGCCTTATCTTAAGGGCTGCATCAGTAATTTTGGTCCATATAAGCCCTGGGCTCCCATTGAACCCACATTCTGACCAAAATAACACAGAAATGTGTAAAAAAATAAATAAAATTCCTGACGGAGGAGAGAGCCCATGGCCCCAACATGGGTGACAGCTTATACGCAAACCTTGATCTGCCTTTATTGCACATTTTATGGGCCATCAAAATTTGGGTTATATGGGAGCCCAGAATTTGTACAAGACAAAATTACTTACACAACCCTTTCCAACATACTAAAAGGAAACCAATTCCCAAATTAAGAACAAGAAATGTAAGAGATATATACCTGTAACACAGCTTAAACACAAAATTTTATGTGGAATGAGACACATCAGAATGTGGGTTCAATGGGAGCCCAGGCTTATATGGACCAAAATTACTGATGCAGCCCTTAAGATAAGGCTATAAAATGATGTAAACTTAACTGGTAATGTAAGTAACGTTTAGTCTGCATGGCTGAATGGTTAACGACATTGCGTTGTAAACATTCGCCTCTCGCCGCTGCGGTTTCGAAACCCACTGGGAGCTCGACTTGTAAGTGAGGAAGTGTCGATTCTTATCGATGACGGGGGGGAGGTGACCAGTACTGGTTTTATTCAGGAAAAGTGGGTGGTCTGCCTCCAGCACAAAAAAATAGACTGTCATATATGACTTGACATGTGTTGAAAATGACGTAAAACACTATACAAACAAACAAAACGTAACGTTCAATACATGAGGTAACACATATTAGAATGGACATAATTTCATGTTTGTTCAAACTTTATTGTTAACATCGATAATGTGTAGAGGAATGTTGTATTAAAAGCCTTATAAGCTAACTGGCTGAATTTTCTAGATTTCTGGTAATACATGGAAAAATTATTATTAATTATTTAAAAAAACACAATGTAACGGACAACACAAGAACATTGTTCACATCATGGATATGTAATGTCTATTATAACTAAGATGTTTGAAATAATTTTCAGATATAAAATATTTATTTTCTTAATTTCTTAAACCAAACACCTTCATTCAACAAGGTAAAGTAAATTACAGTAACGTAGGCTTAATAACGCAGGTATCAAATGTATAAACATTAAGTGAAACGAAATTTTGTAGTTTAAAAAGCATAAATAATGTTCAAAGTGAGTTGTTACAATTATGTTTGTCTAAAGGAATGTTGCAATAAAAAGTTAATAGTTTAATATTGGATGATTTGTTATAATTTCTTGAACATGTGGAAAATAGAAAATGATTTAAAAACATGAGGGTTAACCTTATTAGCTCATGGCCTATATGGCCCCTTATACAAAAACTTTAGCTTTAGCCAGTAGAGCATCCGTAGGCCCTCTTGGGCCTCTTGTTTATATTATATATACCCACTGAGGACTTCTGTTATTTTTGTCTCGCCTTTTCGAAGAAAAAAAGAGACATAGGTGTTGCTTTTCCGGCGGCGGCATCAACATTCAAGTTTTGCGTTTAGGTCATTTTCTCACAAACTGTATGCACTAGACCTTTCAAACTTTGCTTATAGTTGTATCTTGGGTGGTACATGGCAACGTGACAAAGCAAATGTGGAAATGACCTTGACCGTCCAAGCAAAGGGCAGATAACTTAATAATTTATAAGTTCAACTTTTGCGTTTAGGTCACTTTTTCACAAACTGTATGCACTAGACCGTTAAAACTTTGCTTATAGTTGTATCTTGAGTGGTACATCGCAGCGTGACAAAGCAAATGTGGAAGTGACCTTGACACTCCAGGCAAAGGGCAGATAACTTAATAATTTTTAGGTTCAACTTTTGCGTTTAGGTCACTTTTTCACAAACTGTATGCACTTTCAAACTTTGCTTATAGTTGTATCTTGGGTGGTACATCACAACGTGACAAAGCAAAAGTGGAAATGACCTTGACCCTCCAAGCAAGGGCAGATAACTTAATAATTTTTGGTTCAACTTTTGCGTTTAGGTCACTTTTTCATAAACTGTATGCACTAGACCGTTAAAACTTTGCTTATAGTTGTATCTTGAGTGGTACATCGCAACGTGACAAAGCAAATGTGGAAGTGACCTTGACCCTCCAAGCAAAGGGCAGATTACCTTATAATTTTTACCTTCAACTTTGGCATTTAGGTCACTTTTTCACAAACTGTATGCACTTAGAGACCTTTCAAACTTTGCTTATAGTTATTTCTTGGGTGGTACATTGCAACATGACAAAGCAAATGTGGATGTGACCTTCACCATCCAAGCAAAGGGCAGATAACTTTAATTGTTACATTTACATCACTCTCATGAACTATAACTATGAACTAGATGTTTTAAACCTAATTTATAGCTTAATCTTAGGAAGAAAACATATTCCATTTTGACATAGTTGTGTCTTGGGTAGTGCATCTTTTTGGATGCATGGATTTCAAGTATGACCTTGACCTACTTTTTGGAGCTGATGATTTTTAGCTCTACTGGCCAGGGGCCTTCATTTTTCATCCGATGTTTACCAAACTTTAACAGATTGTTATATCAATGAAAGCTGGCGCAAGTTTGAAAACCAGCCAGATCGGACCAGTGACAGCGGAGTTATGGCCCTTGATTTAGTTAAAAGTGCTATATTTTGCCTCGTTAATACGATAGGGCTTTCATTTTTCATCTGATTTTTACCAGATGTTTTGCCTTTTTTTTTTTAAAGTATATTTTTTTTGTTTACATTTTTTTTTAATATATATATTTTTTTTTTAGAATTTTTTTTTTTTACATTTTTTATTCATTTTTTACATTCTTTTTATTTTTTTAAGAATTTTTTTTTAGAATTTTTTGTTTTTATTTGAGTTTATTTAGTTTTGATTCATTTATTTATTTTTTTAATTTGTTTTAGAATTTGTTTTAGAATTTTATTTTTTATATATATTTTTTTAAATATTTTGTTTATTTCATTATTTTTTTAATTTATATTTTGGTGTTAACGCCGTGTTAGCAGGAAGCATTGCTACGATTTCTCGCTTTGCCTATTGTGTTTTTTTTCCGATTCGATGATTTTGACGTTTTTTTGTCGGCGCTACCTCTCCTAAACCCTTGTTGGATTTCGACGAAACTTGGCATGAAGCATCGGTAAGATGTCTGGTTGTGCCATGGATTTATATGTACACTGGATTTGAAACATGTCGTAAATCCAATTTATCCGCCGAATAATAATTTACCCATGATTACTTGCGTGTACAGGTAAGGTATTATGGCGCATGCGCATTGCGCTAAGTTACGCATCATACGAATTGATCAAATCAAAGAAAACCTAGTATACATAGCGTTGTTAATTTATTTGTTTTGGGAAAAGTATTTACGATAGCCGGCTGTTTTAAAGACGAGTTGAAAGATAATTCTTTATACTATACAGTGATGTTGGTTTTAGCTTTACTAAAAACCAAGTAAATAACAAAAATTACGTTCGTTCGACCGTATGTGAAACTGCGACAGTGACGTGACTCGGCAAATTTAAAAAATATATATTTACATATCGTTGCTGATTTGTTTATTTTGGGAAAAGCATTTAAGCTAGCTGGCTACTAATTCAAATACGGGCTGAAGGATAATTATATATTCTTTACAGTGAATATGTCTGTTTTAGCTTTATTAAAAAAGAACTTAATAAGAACAATTACGTTCGTTTGACCGTATGTGAAACTGCGACAGTGACGTGACTCGGCAAATTTAAAAATATATATATATACATATTGTTGCTGATTTGTTTATTTTGGGGAAAGTATTTAAGTAGCTGGCTAATTCAAATACGAGCTGAAAGATAATTCTATGCAGTGATGTCTGTTTAAGCTTTACTAAAAACAAACTAAATAAGAACAATTACGTTCGTTTTACCATATGTGAAACTGCGACAGTGACGTGACTCGACAAATTAAATATATATATATATATGTCGTTGCTGTATTATTTCTTCTGGGAAAAGTATTTAAACTAGCTGGCTAATTTAAATACAAGCTGGGAGATTATTCTTCATTCTATAAAGTGACTTCTGTTTTAACTTTAATAAACAAAATAAATAATATGACCGTAGGTGAAACTGCGACAATGATCATGTGACTCTGCAAATTGTAAATATACATGCATAATGATACATGTAAGTACATAAGTTCGCTGGCTCATTAGGTAATTCGACTTGATTTTGGCTTCAGTTGCCTTGTTTAATTAAACTATGATGGATTTAGTGGTCTATTGTTCCATATTGCAAATCTGGCGCCTTCTAATTAACACCGTTCGATACCGAATATACAGTGCGATCGACGTGTCTGTTTTTATTACACCCTTCCACCCCTAAGTCAGAGGTGTCATACCGAATATACAAGGTGGTCGTGTGCGATATTTTGGCATATTGTCCCCTTAGAAGGGCGGTAACAGATGTAATTCAAAGGGTTGTTTTGTGTTCCAAATAACAGGATGTTGGTGATCGATATAATATTTCTGTTTTATTGCACGCACGTACCCCAAAAGTCAAACGTGTCATACCGAATACACAGGAATCGCATCGTAATACTATTTTTTAACAAACAGCAAAATTTGACGAAAACAAAGGCTATACAGAAATCCAAGGCTGTCATTCAAATCTACACAATAATGGCAATACAAAGGAATACTTATTTTGAATATCGAACCATAAATAAAACAGGAGTTTCACTTAGACTGTTTATACATTTATGAAAAATAAACGCGATTTTATTGATGAATTTTCAACCAATTTAACTGCGTAATTTGCGAACAAAACAAAGGCTATACAGAAATCCAAGACCGGCAAGCAACTCTACACTATAATGGCATTACGAAGGAATAATTACTTTGAATATCGTAACGTAAATGAAAGAGAAGTTAAATTTTCAAAAAATGTACATTCTCGATTTCAAGCCGCAAATGGCGAAATCTGTAGAAAAAATAAAATCAACACGGCTATCGAGCATATTTTCGCCGCTTAAACCCAAGTTATAGTATGAATTCCATAATTTCTTTCAATAAATTAAAAGCAATACATGCAGATTTAAATAACTTACCCCGATATTTGAAATAGATCGTGAAGTAGTATGTTAATGATTCTGCTTTATGTCAGCATCAAAATCGATCACGTCAAAAATAGCCACCGCGCACCCTGTTGTTTACCGCAGAATAATCAGGGAACCAGCTTATTGACCATTCGGCGGATAAATCGGGAATTAACAAGGGGCGTATAGGGTGTTTCAAATCCAGTGTACATATAAAATCCATGGTTGTGCATGTCACGCTTTTGTTCCAGTTTGCTAATTTATGACGGAGTTATGGCACTCTGACATTTTTTACTTTAAATTTCTTGTTGGCGCTACTCCTCCTAAAAGGTTTGTTGGATTTCTACAAAATTTAGCAGGAAGCCTCAGTATGATGTCTAGTTGTGCAAAGCGTAGTATATCAATGAAATCTTGGACAAGTTTGAAAACCAGCTAGATCTTGTTAGTAACGACAGGTTATGGCCCTTGATTTGTTGAAAAATGCTATATTGTATTTTCCTTTGTTAAATCTGTAGTTACTTCATTTTTTATCTGATCTTGACAATATTTGTTTAGAATGTTAATATAAATCCCATCCCCGCACCCATTTTCATGAAATTTCATTACTAGAAGAAAGTGGGACAAATTAAAAAATACCCATGCCAGACTAGACACAGCAGACTTATTGCCCATGATTACCAGGTGAGCGATCTGAGGCCATCCTATCCCTGTTTTATGCAATGTTTTGTAAAAACTACTGATGGGAATTTTATGTCGAAACCCCTTGATATAAGAGCCGTTTTCACCAGTAGAGCATCCACAGGCCCTTTTGGGCCTCTTGTTTTTAAACAAATGCACTTAAATGTCATCTCAGCAAATGGCAAACTCCATTGTTTTTAGTTACTAAAATGTTTACAAACTTTCATTTAAACATCATTGGCCGTTTTATTTTTAAGTCCAGCCCCCGTTAGGCGAGACATGAATCCATGGATTTCTTGTATTGTATGTGTCTTGCCAGCTTTAAATAAAATCTAATCTTATATTATCTTAGAGATTGGCAGAGTTGTGACCCTTTAAAGGTTTTAATACACTAACTTTGTAAAGAATAGTGCCACTGCAGATCCGGTTGAAGGGGAAGGCAGAGGGGTAGAACCCCCCCCCCCCCCCCCCCCCCCCCCCACCAAATTCATGTTCATTTTATCATTTTTTGTTCATGCTCATTAAAGGTCTTCATCATGACCCCTGCATTGTTTCAGGTGCCATCTCGCTCATATCACTAGAGCAGTGACAGAAAAACTATAACGTGGCTCCAGCGGAAAATGGAGTGTCTACAATAGAATTTGCTGCAACTCGGCAGTTCAGGGTGAGAGGGTTCTAGGCCCGTTCTCCATATTTTATCTCTATGTACATGGAGGATGAGCCTGGCATGTTCATTCCTGTTAGATGCCATATAACCTTTCATGTGTTGGTGCGCCTTAAAACCCCAATTCAATTGTACAGACTGACTTCTCCTGAACCTCTGGCCAGATTTCAGCATAATGTGGTAGGGATGATATATTATATATACATGATCATTTATGTGTTTTACTTATATTGCCTATTAATGCTGTCTTGTTTGTTAGAGATTATAACCTGACGGGTATATCTTTATTTACACTGTCCCGTTTATTAGGATGGCAATAGGGTAAGAGTGAGGTTTGGTGCACCCTAGAACTTGATTTAAACCCCCAGCGACCTTTTTTTGCCACTGACCGTTCCAAGGTGGTAGCCCTCTTGTCAACCCTTTCGTGTTTGTGATGTCTTATCTTGCCTTTTATTCATCTTTATCATGTTTATAGTTGTTCTTTGTTTCTGTGTGTGTTCATGGTCGACTGTCGTCCTTGAATGCTACTTTTCCCGTTCGATTTTTATGCCCCCAGCACCATATGGTGAGGGGGCATATAACGTTATCCATGTTCGTCCATCCGTCTGTCCATTCCGTCCTTCCTTCCATCCCAAAAAGTTTGTTTGTCTATCTCCTCCCACTCTTTTCAACTGATTGCTTTGAAACTTTACAGGATGCTTACTTATGAAGTCAAGATGTGCATATTGTTTCAGCGTCAAGTTCGACATAGTATTACGGAATTGTGGCGCTTTTTTGGTCAAATTTTATGATAAAATATCTTGTGTGTCTATCTCCTCCCACAGTTTTCCTCCGTTTCTTTTCTAAGTTTACAGGTTGCTTACCTATAATATCAAAATGTGCATGTCGATTCGGCGTCAAAATCGAACCAGTATTGACAGAGTTACGGCCCTTTTTTTGTCAAATTTTATGTTTATGCTGATAGTTTTCAGTGGGAGTATCCTTGTCCTATGAATACATTTCTAGTTATATCTACTTTTATATCAACAGTGAACGTAGAGGACGACAGTCCAGAGAAGCATGCCTACTCCCCTACTTGTACGCACACAATTGTATCGCCAAGATTATGGAAAATATACGCACCATGAATGGTAACCACGTGGTGATCGTGGAGAAGATACAGCAACAGTACAGCAGTATAGAAACAGAATCACAGGTACAGACAGACAGGCAGACTATCACATGTTTATGAACAGACCCAGTTGCATTCATGTACCCCAAATAAATGCAGAACGAATGAAAAATGAATGCAGAACGAACACAGAATGACACAGAACGCAAACTGAATGATGAATGCATTTTTTATAATGCTGGACACTGAAAACAAACGCTACCACTGAAATGCAGTTTTAGAAATGCATTTTAAAATGGAAATGCATTTCGCATTTTGGGATAACTTCTATAATTGCTA
>JAWPHD010017593.1:0-43908 GCA_037043455.1 Cyrtodaria siliqua | reverse complement strand
TCATATTAACAATCATAACAACAAGCCAGATAATATTGTACATATTCTTTACGTATTACTAATATGAATAATAATCATATGTACTATCAGATCGCGTAAAAATCTAAGTTATCTCTGTTTGTCCTATTTTCCCGTACACGTATTACGTCCCTTGGCAATGAAATGTCAACAAGTATCATTCTGCGTGCCATAGAGTGCACGTTTCATTTCTGATGTGTGCATATCTGTTGAAAGTGCGTATACATATGAAAAACTTACGGTGGAACGCATTGTTGGCTTGTCATGGCTTGTACATGCAACTTCTGGGCTCACTTGAAAAGCGATTAACGTTGTGTCTTGATACAGGTTTGCTGCAATAATTATAACAATAGTCATATTAACAATTATAACAACTAGCCAGATAATATTGTACATATTCTTTACGTATTACTATTATGAATAATAATTATATGTACTATCAGATCGCGTAAAAATCTAAGTTATCTCTGTTTGTCCTATTTTCCCGTACACGTATTACGTCCCTTGGCAATGAAATGTCAACAAGTATCATTCTGCGTGCCATAGAGTGCCCGTTTCATTTCTGACTTGTGCATATCTGTTGAAAGTACGTATACATATGAAAAACTTACGGTGGAACGCATTGTTGGCTTGTCATGGCTTGTACATGCAACTTCTGGGCTCACTTGAGAAGCGATTAACGTTGTGTCTTGATACAGGTTTGCTGCAATAATTATAACAATAGTCATATTAACAATCATAACAACAAGCCAGATAATATTGTACATATTCTATACGTATTACTATTATGAATAATAATCATATGTACTATCAGATCGCGTAAAAATCTAAGTTATCTCTGTTTGTCCTATTTTCCCGTACACGTATTACGTCCCTTGGCAATGAAATGTCAACAAGTATCATTCTGCGTGCAATAGAGTGCCCGTTTCATTTCTGACTTGTGCATATCTGTTGAAAGTACGTATACATATGATAAACTTACGGTGGAACGCAATGTTGGCTTGTCATGGCTTGTACATGCAACTTCTGGGCTCACTTGAGAAGCGATTAACGTTGTGTCTTGATACAGGTTTGCTGCAATAATTATAACAATAGTCATATTAACAATCATAACAACAAGCCAGATAATATTGTACATATTCTTTACGTATTACTATTATGAATAATAATCATATGTACTATCAGATCGCGTAAAAATCTAAGTTATCTCTGTTTGTCCTATTTTTACGTGCACGTATTACGTCCCTTGGCAATGAAATGTCAACAAGTATCATTCTGCGTGCCATAGAGTGCACGTTTCATTTCTGATGTGTGCATATCTGTTGAAAGTGCATATACATATGAAAAACTTACGGTGGAACGCATTGTTGGCTTGTCATGGCTTGTACATGCAACTTCTGGGCTCACTTGAGAAGCGATTAACGTTGTGTCTTGATACAGGTTTGCTGCAATAATTATAACAATAGTCATATTAACAATCATAACAACAAGCCAGATAATATTGTACATATTCTATACGTATTACTC
This sequence comes from Cyrtodaria siliqua, assembly GCA_037043455.1. Classification (NCBI taxonomy): domain Eukaryota; kingdom Metazoa; phylum Mollusca; class Bivalvia; order Adapedonta; family Hiatellidae; genus Cyrtodaria; species Cyrtodaria siliqua. Next base: position 42,363 of record JAWPHD010017593.1, on the reverse strand, counting down.
TTATGAATAATAATCATATGTACTATCAGATCGCGTAAAAATCTAAGTTATCACTGTTTCTCCTATTTTCCCGTACACGTATTACGTCCCTTGGCATTGAAATGTCAACAAGTATGATTCTGCGTGCCATAGAGTGCCGGTTTCATTTCTGACTTGTGCATATCTGTTGAAAGTACGTATGCATATGAAAAACTTACGGTGGAACGCATTGTTGGCTTGTCATGGCTTGTACATGCAACTTCTGGGCTCACTTAGAAGCGATTAACGTTGTGTCTTGATACAGGTTTGCTGCAATAATTATAACAATAGTCATATTAACAATCATAACAACAAGCCAGATAATATTGTACATATTCTTTACGTATTACTATTATGAATAATAATCATATGTACTATCAGATCGCGTAAAAATCTAAGTTATCTCTGTTTGTCCTATTTTCCCGTACACGTATTACGTCCCTTGGCAATGAAATGTCAACAAGTATCATTCTGCGTGCCATAGAGTGCCCGTTTCATTTCTGACTTGTGCATATCTGTTGAAAGTACGTATACATATGAAAAACTTACGGTGGAACGCATTGTTGGCTTGTCATGGCTTGTACATGCAACAGCTGGGCTCACTTGAGAAGCGATTAACGTTGTGTCTTGATACAGGTTTGCTGCAATAATTATAACAATAGTCATATTAACAATCATATCAACAAGCCAGATAATATTGTACATATTCTATACGTATTACTATTATGAATAATAATCATATGTACTATCAGATCGCGTAAAAATCTAAGTTATCTCTGTTTGTCCTATTTTCCCGTACACGTATTACGTCCCTTGGCAATGAAATGTCAACAAGTATCATTCTGCGTGCCATAGAGTGCCCGTTTCATTTCTGACTTGTGCATATCTGTTGAAAGTACGTATACATATGAAAAACTTACGGTGGAACGCATTGTTGGCTTGTCATGGCTTGTACATGCAACTTCTGGGCTCACTTGAGAAGCGATTAACGTTGTGTCTTGATACAGGTTTGCTGCAATAATTATAACAATAGTCATATTAACAATCATAACAACAAGCCAGATAATATTGTACATATTCTATACGTATTACTATTATGAATAATAATCATATGTACTATCAGATCGCGTAAAAATCTAAGTTATCTCTGTTTGTCCTATTTTCCCGTACACGTATTACGTCCCTTGGCAATGAAATGTCAACAAGTATCATTCTGCGTGCCATAGAGTGCCCGTTTCATTTCTGACTTGTGCATATCTGTTGAAAGTACGTATACATATGATAAACTTACGGTGGAACGCAATGTTGGCTTGTCATGGCTTGTACATGCAACTTCTGGGCTCACTTGAGAAGCGATTAACGTTGTGTCTTGATACAGGTTTGCTGCAATAATTATAACAATAGTCATATTAACAATCATAACAACAAGCCAGATAATATTGTACATATTCTTTACGTATTACTAATATGAATAATAATCATATGTACTATCAGATCGCGTAAAAATCTAAGTTATCTCTGTTTGTCCTATTTTCCCGTACACGTATTACGTCCCTTGGCAATGAAATGTCAACAAGTATCATTCTGCGTGCCATAGAGTGCACGTTTCATTTCTGATGTGTGCATATCTGTTGAAAGTGCGTATACATATGAAAAACTTACGGTGGAACGCATTGTTGGCTTGTCATGGCTTGTACATGCAACTTCTGGGCTCACTTGAGAAGCGATTAACGTTGTGTCTTGATACAGGTTTGCTGCAATAATTATAACAATAGTCATATTAACAATCATAACAACAAGCCAGATAATATTGTACATATTCTATACGTATTACTCTTATGAATAATAATCATATGTACTATCAGATCGCGTAAAAATCTAAGTTATCACTGTTTCTCCTATTTTCCCGTACACGTATTACGTCCCTTGGCATTGAAATGTCAACAAGTATGATTCTGCGTGCCATAGAGTGCCCGTTTCATTTCTGACTTGTGCATATCTGTTGAAAGTACGTATGCATATGAAAAACTTACGGTGGAACGCATTGTTGGCTTGTCATGGCTTGTACATGCAACTTCTGGGCTCACTTGAGAAGCGATTAACGTTGTGTCTTGATACAGGTTTGCTGCAATAATTATAACAATAGTCATATTAACAATCATAACAACAAGCCAGATAATATTGTACATATTCTATACGTATTACTCTTATGAATAATAATCATATGTACTATCAGATCGCGTAAAAATCTAAGTTATCACTGTTTCTCCTATTTTCCCGTACACGTATTACGTCCCTTGGCATTGAAATGTCAACAAGTATGATTCTGCGTGCCATAGAGTGCCCGTTTCATTTCTGACTTGTGCATATCTGTTGAAAGTACGTATGCATATGAAAAACTTACGGTGGAACGCATTGTTGGCTTGTCATGGCTTGTACATGCAACTTCTGGGCTCACTTGAGAAGCGATTAACGTTGTGTCTTGATACAGGTTTGCTGCAATAATTATAACAATAGTCATATTAACAATCATAACAACAAGCCAGATAATATTGTACATATTCTTTACGTATTACTATTATGAATAATAATCATATGTACTATCAGATCGCGTAAAAATCTAAGTTATCTCTGTTTGTCCTATTTTCCCGTACACGTATTACGTCCCTTGGCAATGAAATGTCAACAAGTATCATTCTGCGTGCAATAGAGTGCCCGTTTCATTTCTGACTTGTGCATATCTGTTGAAAGTACGTATACATATGAAAAACTTACGGTGGAACGCATTGTTGGCTTGTCATGGCTTGTACATGCAACAGCTGGGCTCACTTGAGAAGCGATTAACGTTGTGTCTTGATACAGGTTTGCTGCAATAATTATAACAATAGTCATATTAACAATCATATCAACAAGCCAGATAATATTGTACATATTCTATACGTATTACTATTATGAATAATAATCATATGTACTATCAGATCGCGTAAAAATCTAAGTTATCTCTGTTTGTCCTATTTTCCCGTACACGTATTACGTCCCTTGGCAATGAAATGTCAACAAGTATCATTCTGCGTGCCATAGAGTGCCCGTTTCATTTCTGACTTGTGCATATCTGTTGAAAGTACGTATACATATGAAAAACTTACGGTGGAACGCATTGTTGGCTTGTCATGGCTTGTACATGCAACTTCTGGGCTCACTTGAGAAGCGATTAACGTTGTGTCTTGATACAGGTTTGCTGCAATAATTATAACAATAGTCATATTAACAATCATAACAACAAGCCAGATAATATTGTACATATTCTATACGTATTACTATTATGAATAATAATCATATGTACTATCAGATCGCGTAAAAATCTAAGTTATCTCTGTTTGTCCTATTTTCCCGTACACGTATTACGTCCCTTGGCAATGAAATGTCAACAAGTATCATTCTGCGTGCCATAGAGTGCCCGTTTCATTTCTGACTTGTGCATATCTGTTGAAAGTACGTATACATATGATAAACTTACGGTGGAACGCAATGTTGGCTTGTCATGGCTTGTACATGCAACTTCTGGGCTCACTTGAGAAGCGATTAACGTTGTGTCTTGATACAGGTTTGCTGCAATAATTATAACAATAGTCATATTAACAATCATAACAACAAGCCAGATAATATTGTACATATTCTTTACGTATTACTAATATGAATAATAATCATATGTACTATCAGATCGCGTAAAAATCTAAGTTATCTCTGTTTGTCCTATTTTCCCGTACACGTATTACGTCCCTTGGCAATGAAATGTCAACAAGTATCATTCTGCGTGCCATAGAGTGCACGTTTCATTTCTGATGTGTGCATATCTGTTGAAAGTGCGTATACATATGAAAAACTTACGGTGGAACGCATTGTTGGCTTGTCATGGCTTGTACATGCAACTTCTGGGCTCACTTGAGAAGCGATTAACGTTGTGTCTTGATACAGGTTTGCTGCAATAATTATAACAATAGTCATATTAACAATCATAACAACAAGCCAGATAATATTGTACATATTCTATACGTATTACTCTTATGAATAATAATCATATGTACTATCAGATCGCGTAAAAATCTAAGTTATCACTGTTTCTCCTATTTTCCCGTACACGTATTACGTCCCTTGGCATTGAAATGTCAACAAGTATGATTCTGCGTGCCATAGAGTGCCCGTTTCATTTCTGACTTGTGCATATCTGTTGAAAGTACGTATGCATATGAAAAACTTACGGTGGAACGCATTGTTGGCTTGTCATGGCTTGTACATGCAACTTCTGGGCTCACTTGAGAAGCGATTAACGTTGTGTCTTGATACAGGTTTGCTGCAATAATTATAACAATAGTCATATTAACAATCATAACAACAAGCCAGATAATATTGTACATATTCTTTACGTATTACTATTATGAATAATAATCATATGTACTATCAGATCGCGTAAAAATCTAAGTTATCTCTGTTTGTTCTATTTTCCCGTACACGTATTACGTCCCTTGGCAATGAAATGTCAACAAGTATCATTCTGCGTGCCATAGAGTGCCCGTTTCATTTCTGACTTGTGCATATCTGTTGAAAGTACGTATACATATGAAAAACTTACGGTGGAACGCATTGTTGGCTTGTCATGGCTTGTACATGCAACAGCTGGGCTCACTTGAGAAGCGATTAACGTTGTGTCTTGATACAGGTTTGCTGCAATAATTATAACAATAGTCATATTAACAATCATATCAACAAGCCAGATAATATTGTACATATTCTATACGTATTACTATTATGAATAATAATCATATGTACTATCAGATCGCGTAAAAATCTAAGTTATCTCTGTTTGTCCTATTTTCCCGTACACGTATTACGTCCCTTGGCAATGAAATGTCAACAAGTATCATTCTGCGTGCCATAGAGTGCCCGTTTCATTTCTGACTTGTGCATATCTGTTGAAAGTACGTATACATATGAAAAACTTACGGTGGAACGCATTGTTGGCTTGTCATGGCTTGTACATGCAACTTCTGGGCTCACTTGAGAAGCGATTAACGTTGTGTCTTGATACAGGTTTGCTGCAATAATTATAACAATAGTCATATTAACAATCATAACAACAAGCCAGATAATATTGTACATATTCTATACGTATTACTATTATGAATAATAATCATATGTACTATCAGATCGCGTAAAAATCTAAGTTATCTCTGTTTGTCCTATTTTCCCGTACACGTATTACGTCCCTTGGCAATGAAATGTCAACAAGTATCATTCTGCGTGCCATAGAGTGCCCGTTTCATTTCTGACTTGTGCATATCTGTTGAAAGTACGTATACATATGATAAACTTACGGTGGAACGCATTGTTGGCTTGTCATGGCTTGTACATGCAACTTCTGGGCTCACTTGAGAAGCGATTAACGTTGTGTCTTGATACAGGTTTGCTGCAATAATTATAACAATAGTCATATTAACAATCATAACAACAAGCCAGATAATATTGTACATATTCTTTACGTATTACTATTATGAATAATAATCATATGTACTATCAGATCGCGTAAAAATCTAAGTTATCTCTGTTTGTCCTATTTTCCCGTACACGTATTACGTCCCTTGGCAATGAAATGTCAACAAGTATCATTCTGCGTGCCATAGAGTGCACGTTTCATTTCTGATGTGTGCATATCTGTTGAAAGTGCGTATACATATGAAAAACTTACGGTGGAACGCATTGTTGGCTTGTCATGGCTTGTACATGCAACAGCTGGGCTCACTTGAGAAGCGATTAACGTTGTGTCTTGATACAGGTTTGCTGCAATAATTATAACAATAGTCATATTAACAATCATATCAACAAGCCAGATAATATTGTACATATTCTATACGTATTACTATTATGAATAATAATCATATGTATTATCAGATCGCGTAAAAATCTAAGTTATCTCTGTTTGTCCTATTTTCCCGTACACGTATTACGTCCCTTGGCAATGAAATGTCAACAAGTATCATTCTGCGTGCCATAGAGTGCCCGTTTCATTTCTGACTTGTGCATATCTGTTGAAAGTACGTATACATATGATAAACTTACGGTGGAACGCAATGTTGGCTTGTCATGGCTTGTACATGCAACTTCTGGGCTCACTTGAGAAGCGATTAACGTTGTGTCTTGATACAGGTTTGCTGCAATAATTATAACAATAGTCATATTAACAATCATAACAACAAGCCAGATAATATTGTACATATTCTTTACGTATTACTATTATGAATAATAATCATATGTACTATCAGATCGCGTAAAAATCTAAGTTATCTCTGTTTGTCCTATTTTTCCGTGCACGTATTACGTCCCTTGGCAATGAAATGTCAACAAGTATCATTCTGCGTGCCATAGAGTGCACGTTTCATTTCTGATGTGTGCATATCTGTTGAAAGTGCATATACATATGAAAAACTTACGGTGGAACGCATTGTTGGCTTGTCATGGCTTGTACATGCAACTTCTGGGCTCACTTGAGAAGCGATTAACGTTGTGTCTTGATACAGGTTTGCTGCAATAATTATAACAATAGTCATATTAACAATCATAACAACAAGCCAGATAATATTGTACATATTCTATACGTATTACTCTTATGAATAATAATCATATGTACTATCAGATCGCGTAAAAATCTAAGTTATCACTGTTTCTCCTATTTTCCCGTACACGTATTACGTCCCTTGGCATTGAAATGTCAACAAGTATGATTCTGCGTGCCATAGAGTGCCCGTTTCATTTCTGACTTGTGCATATCTGTTGAAAGTACGTATGCATATGAAAAACTTACGGTGGAACGCATTGTTGGCTTGTCATGGCTTGTACATGCAACTTCTGGGCTCACTTGAGAAGCGATTAACGTTGTGTCTTGATACAGGTTTGCTGCAATAATTATAACAATAGTCATATTAACAATCATAACAACAAGCCAGATACTATTGTACATATTCTTTACGTATTACTATTATGAATAATAATCATATGTACTATCAGATCGCGTAAAAATCTAAGTTATCTCTGTTTGTCCTATTTTCCCGTACACGTATTACGTCCCTTGGCAATGAAATGTCAACAAGTATCATTCTGCGTGCCATAGAGTGCCCGTTTCATTTCTGACTTGTGCATATCTGTTGAAAGTACGTATACATATGAAAAACTTACGGTGGAACGCATTGTTGGCTTGTCATGGCTTGTACATGCAACAGCTGGGCTCACTTGAGAAGCGATTAACGTTGTGTCTTGATACAGGTTTGCTGCAATAATTATAACAATAGTCATATTAACAATCATATCAACAAGCCAGATAATATTGTACATATTCTATACGTAATTCTATTATGAATAATAATCATATGTACTATCAGATCGCGTAAAAATCTAAGTTATCTCTGTTTGTCCTATTTTCCCGTACACGTATTACGTCCCTTGGCAATGAAATGTCAACAAGTATCATTCTGCGTGCCATAGAGTGCCCGTTTCATTTCTGACTTGTGCATATCTGTTGAAAGTACGTATACATATGATAAACTTACGGTGGAACGCAATGTTGGCTTGTCATGGCTTGTACATGCAACTTCTGGGCTCACTTGAGAAGCGATTAACGTTGTGTCTTGATACAGGTTTGCTGCAATAATTATAACAATAGTCATATTAACAATCATAACAACAAGCCAGATAATATTGTACATATTCTATACGTATTACTATTATGAATAATAATCATATGTACTATCAGATCGCGTAAAAATCTAAGTTATCTCTGTTTGTCCTATTTTCCCGTACACGTATTATGTCCCTTGGCAATGAAATGTCAACAAGTATCATTCTGCGTGCCATAGAGTGCCCGTTTCATTTCTGACTTGTGCATATCTGTTGAAAGTACGTATACATATGAAAAACTTACGGTGGAACGCATTGTTGGCTTGTCATGGCTTGTACATGCAACTTCTGGGCTCACTTGAGAAGCGATTAACGTTGTGTCTTGATACAGGTTTGCTGCAATACTTATAACAATAGTCATATTAACAATCATAACAACAAGCCAGATAATATTGTACATATTCTATACGTATTACTATTATGAATAATAATCATATGTACTATCAGATCGCGTAAAAATCTAAGTTATCTCTGTTTGTCCTATTTTCCCGTACACGTATTACGTCCCTTGGCAATGAAATGTCAACAAGTATCATTCTGCGTGCCATAGAGTGCCCGTTTCATTTCTGACTTGTGCATATCTGTTGAAAGTACGTATACATATGATAAACTTACGGTGGAACGCAATGTTGGCTTGTCATGGCTTGTACATGCAACTTCTGGGCTCACTTGAGAAGCGATTAACGTTGTGTCTTGATACAGGTTTGCTGCAATAATTATAACAATAGTCATATTAACAATCATAACAACAAGCCAGATAATATTGTACATATTCTTTACGTATTACTATTATGAATAATAATCATATGTACTATCAGATCGCGTAAAAATCTAAGTTATCTCTGTTTGTCCTATTTTCCCGTACACGTATTACGTCCCTTGGCAATGAAATGTCAACAAGTATCATTCTGCGTGCCATAGAGTGCACGTTTCATTTCTGATGTGTGCATATCTGTTGAAAGTGCGTATACATATGAAAAACTTACGGTGGAACGCATTGTTGGCTTGTCATGGCTTGTACATGCAACAGCTGGGCTCACTTGAGAAGCGATTAACGTTGTGTCTTGATACAGGTTTGCTGCAATAATTATAACAATAGTCATATTAACAATCATATCAACAAGCCAGATAATATTGTACATATTCTATACGTATTACTATTATGAATAATAATCATATGTATTATCAGATCGCGTAAAAATCTAAGTTATCTCTGTTTGTCCTATTTTCCCGTACACGTATTACGTCCCTTGGCAATGAAATGTCAACAAGTATCATTCTGCGTGCCATAGAGTGCACGTTTCATTTCTGATGTGTGCATATCTGTTGAAAGTACGTATACATATGATAAACTTACGGTGGAACGCAATGTTGGCTTGTCATGGCTTGTACATGCAACTTCTGGGCTCACTTGAGAAGCGATTAACGTTGTGTCTTGATACAGGTTTGCTGCAATAATTATAACAATAGTCATATTAACAATCATAACAACAAGCCAGATAATATTGTACATATTCTATACGTATTACTATTATGAATAATAATCATATGTACTATCAGATCGCGTAAAAATCTAAGTTATCTCTGTTTGTCCTATTTTCCCGTACACGTATTACGTCCCTTGGCAATGAAATGTCAACAAGTATCATTCTGCGTGCCATAGAGTGCCCGTTTCATTTCTGACTTGTGCATATCTGTTGAAAGTACGTATACATATGAAAAACTTACGGTGGAACGCATTGTTGGCTTGTCATGGATTGTACATGCAACTTCTGGGCTCACTTGAGAAGCGATTAACGTTGTGTCTTGATACAGGTTTGCTGCAATAATTATAACAATAGTCATATTAACAATCATAACAACAAGCCAGATAATATTGTACATATTCTATACGTATTACTATTATGAATAATAATCATATGTACTATCAGATCGCGTAAAAATCTAAGTTATCTCTGTTTGTCCTATTTTCCCGTACACGTATTACGTCCCTTGGCAATGAAATGTCAACAAGTATCATTCTGCGTGCCATAGAGTGCACGTTTCATTTCTGATGTGTGCATATCTGTTGAAAGTGCGTATACATATGAAAAACTTACGGTGGAACGCATTGTTGGCTTGTCATGGCTTGTACATGCAACTTCTGGGCTCACTTGAAAAGCGATTAACGTTGTGTCTTGATACAGGTTTGCTGCAATAATTATAACAATAGTCATATTAACAATCATAACAATAAGCCAGATAATATTGTACATATTCTGTACGTATTACTATTATGAATAATAATCATATGTACTATCAGATCGATGTAAAAATCTAAGTTATCTCTGTTTGTCCTATTTTCCCGTACACGTATTACGTCCCTTGGCAATGAAATGTCAACAAGTATCATTCTGCGTGCCATAGAGTGCACGTTTCATTTCTGATGTGTGCATATCTGTTGAAAGTGCGTATACATATGAACAACTTACGGTGGAACGCATTGTTGGCTTGTCATGGCTTGTACATGCAACTTCTGGGCTCACTTGAGAAGCGATTAACGTTGTGTCTTGATACAGGTTTGCTGCAATAATTATAACAATAGTCATATTAACAATCATAACAACAAGCCAGATAATATTGTACATATTCTATACGTATTACTATTATGAATAATAATCATATGTACTATCAGATCGCGTAAAAATCTAAGTTATCTCTGTTTGTCCTATTTTCCCGTACACGTATTACGTCCCTTGGCAATGAAATGTCAACAAGTATCATTCTGCGTGCCATAGAGTGCCCGTTTCATTTCTGACTTGTGCATATCTGTTGAAAGTACGTATACATATGAAAAACTTACGGTGGAACGCATTGTTGGCTTGTCATGGCTTGTACATGCAACTTCTGGGCTCACTTGAGAAGCGATTAACGTTGTGTCTTGATACAGGTTTGCTGCAATAATTATAACAATAGTCATATTAACAATCATAACAACAAGCCAGATAATATTGTACATATTCTATACGTATTACTATTATGAATAATAATCATATGTACTATCAGATCGCGTAAAAATCTAAGTTATCTCTGTTTGTCCTATTTTCCCGTACACGTATTACGTCCCTTGGCAATGAAATGTCAACAAGTATCATTCTGCGTGCCATAGAGTGCCCGTTTCATTTCTGACTTGTGCATATCTGTTGAAAGTACGTATACATATGATAAACTTACGGTGGAACGCAATGTTGGCTTGTCATGGCTTGTACATGCAACTTCTGGGCTCACTTGAGAAGCGATTAACGTTGTGTCTTGATACAGGTTTGCTGCAATAATTATAACAATAGTCATATTAACAATCATAACAACAAGCCAGATAATATTGTACATATCCTTTACGTATTACTATTATGAATAATAATCATATGTACTATGAGATCGCGTAAAAATCTAAGTTATCTCTGTTTGTCCTATTTTCCCGTACACGTATTACGTCCCTTGGCAATGAAATGTCAACAAGTATCATTCTGCGTGCCATAGAGTGCACGTTTCATTTCTGATGTGTGCATATCTGTTGAAAGTGCGTATACATATGAAAAACTTACGGTGGAACGCATTGTTGGCTTGTCATGGCTTGTACATGCAACTTCTGGGCTCACTTGAAAAGCGATTAACGTTGTGTCTTGATACAGGTTTGCTGCAATAATTATAACAATAGTCATATTAACAATCATAACAATAAGCCAGATAATATTGTACATATTCTGTACGTATTACTATTATGAATAATAATCATATGTACTATCAGATCGATGTAAAAATCTAAGTTATCTCTGTTTGTCCTATTTTCCCGTACACGTATTACGTCCCTTGGCAATGAAATGTCAACAAGTATCATTCTGCGTGCCATAGAGTGCACGTTTCATTTCTGATGTGTGCATATCTGTTGAAAGTGCGTATACATATGAACAACTTACGGTGGAACGCATTGTTGGCTTGTCATGGCTTGTACATGCAACTTCTGGGCTCACTTGAAAAGCGATTAACGTTGTGTCTTGATACAGGTTTGCTGCAATAATTATAACAATAGTCATATTAACAATCATAACAACAAGCCAGATAATATTGTACATATTCTATACGTATTACTATTATGAATAATAATCATATGTACTATCAGATCGCGTAAAAATCTAAGTTATCTCTGTTTGTCCTATTTTCCCGTACACGTATTACGTCCCTTGGCAATGAAATGTCAACAAGTATCATTCTGCGTGCCATAGAGTGCCCGTTTCATTTCTGACTTGTGCATATCTGTTGAAAGTACGTATACATATGAAAAACTTACGGTGGAACGCATTGTTGGCTTGTCATGGCTTGTACATGCAACTTCTGGGCTCACTTGAGAAGCGATTAACGTTGTGTCTTGATACAGGTTTGCTGCAATAATTATAACAATAGTCATATTAACAATCATAACAACTAGCCAGATAATATTGTACATATTCTATACGTATTACTATTATGAATAATAATCATATGTACTATCAGATCGCGTAAAAATCTAAGTTATCTCTGTTTGTCCTATTTTCCCGTACACGCATTACGTCCCTTGGCAATGAAATGTCAACAAGTATCATTCTGCGTGCCATAGAGTGCACGTTTCATTTCTGACTTGTGCATATCTGTTGAAAGTACGTATACATATGAAAAACTTACGGTGGAACGCATTGTTGGCTTGTCATGGCTTGTACATGCAACTTCTGGGCTCACTTGAGAAGCGATTAACGTTGTGTCTTGATACAGGTTTGCTGCAATAATTATAACAATAGTCATATTAACAATCATAACAACAAGCCAGATAATATTGTACATATTCTATACGTATTACTATTATGAATAATAATCATATGTACTATCAGATCGCGTAAAAATCTAAGTTATCTCTGTTTGTCCTATTTTGCCGTACACGTATTAAGTCCCTTGGCAATGAAATGTCAACAAGTATCATTCTGCGTGCCATAGAGTGCCCGTTTCATTTCTGACTTGTGCATATCTGTTCAAAGTACGTATACATATGATAAACTTACGGTGGAACGCAATGTTGGCTTGTCATGGCTTGTACATGCAACTTCTGGGCTCACTTGAGAAGCGATTAACGTTGTGTCTTGATACAGGTTTGCTGCAATAATTATAACAATAGTCATATTAACAATCATAACAACAAGCCAGATAATATTGTACATATTCTTTACGTATTACTGTTATGAATAATAATCATATGTACTATCAGATCGCGTAAAAATCTAAGTTATCTCTGTTTGTCCTATTTTTCCGTACACGTATTACGTCCCTTGGCAATGAAATGTCAACAAGTATCATTCTGCGTGCCATAGAGTGCACGTTTCATTTCTGATGTGTGCATATCTGTTGAAAGTGCGTATACATATGAAAAACTTACGGTGGAACGCATTGTTGGCTTGTCATGGCTTGTACATGCAACTTCTGGGCTCACTTGAAAAGCGATTAACGTTGTGTCTTGATACAGGTTTGCTGCAATAATTATTACAATAGTCATATTAACAATCATAACAACAAGCCAGATAATATTGTACATATTCTTTACATATTACTATTATGAATAATAATCATATGTACTATCAGATCGCGTAAAAATCTAAGTTATCTCTGTTTGTCCTATTTTCCCGTACACGCATTACGTCCCTTGGCAATGAAATGTCAACAAGTATCATTCTGCGTGCCATAGAGTGCCCGTTTCATTTCTGACTTGTGCATATCTGTTGAAAGTACGTATACATATGATAAACTTACGGTGGAACGCAATGTTGGCTTGTCATGGCTTGTACATGCAACTTCTGGGCTCACTTGAGAAGCGATTAACGTTGTGTCTTGATACAGGTTTGCTGCAATAATTATAACAATAGTCATATTAACAATCATAACAACAAGCCAGATAATATTGTACATATTCTATACGTATTACTATTATGAATAATAATCATATGTACTATCAGATCGCGTAAAAATCTAAGTTATCTCTGTTTGTCCTATTTTCCCGTACACGCATTACGTCCCTTGGCAATGAAATGTCAACAAGTATCATTCTGCGTGCCATAGAGTGCACGTTTCATTTCTGACTTGTGCATATCTGTTGAAAGTACGTATACATATGAAAAACTTACGGTGGAACGCATTGTTGGCTTGTCATGGCTTGTACATGCAACTTCTGGGCTCACTTGAGAAGCGATTAACGTTGTGTCTTGATACAGGTTTGCTGCAATAATTATAACAATAGTCATATTAACAATCATAACAACAAGCCAGATAATATTGTACATATTCTATACGTATTACTATTATGAATAATAATCATATGTACTATCAGATCGCGTAAAAATCTAAGTTATCTCTGTTTGTCCTATTTTGCCGTACACGTATTAAGTCCCTTGGCAATGAAATGTCAACAAGTATCATCATGCGTGCCATAGAGTGCCCGTTTCATTTCTGACTTGTGCATATCTGTTGAAAGTACGTATACATATGATAAACTTACGGTGGAACGCAATGTTGGCTTGTCATGGCTTGTACATGCAACTTCTGGGCTCACTTGAGAAGCGATTAACGTTGTGTCTTGATACAGGTTTGCTGCAATAATTATAACAATAGTCATATTAACAATCATAACAACAAGCCAGATAATATTGTACATATTCTTTACGTATTACTGTTATGAATAATAATCATATGTACTATCAGATCGCGTAAAAATCTAAGTTATCTCTGTTTGTCCTATTTTTCCGTACACGTATTACGTCCCTTGGCAATGAAATGTCAACAAGTATCATTCTGCGTGCCATAGAGTGCACGTTTCATTTCTGATGTGTGCATATCTGTTGAAAGTGCGTATACATATGAAAAACTTACGGTGGAACGCATTGTTGGCTTGTCATGGCTTGTACATGCAACTTCTGGGCTCACCTGAAAAGCGATTAACGTTGTGTCTTGATACAGGTTTGCTGCAATAATTATTACAATAGTCATATTAACAATCATAACAACAAGCCAGATAATATTGTACATATTCTTTACATATTACTATTATGAATAATAATCATATGTACTATCAGATCGCGTAAAAATCTAAGTTATCTCTGTTTGTCCTATTTTCCCGTACACGTATTACGTCCCTTGTCAATGAAATGTCAACAAGTATCATTCTGCGTGCCATAGAGTGCACGTTTCATTTCTGATGTGTGCATATCTGTTGAAAGTGCGTATACATATGAAAAACTTACGGTGGAACGCATTGTTGGCTTGTCATGGCTTGTACATGCAACTTCTGGGCTCACTTGAAAAGCGATTAACGTTGTGTCTTGATACAGGTTTGCTGCAATAATTATAACAATAGTCATATTAACAATCATAACAACAAGCCAGATAATATTGAACATATTCTATACGTATTACTATTATGAATAATAATCATATGTACTATCAGATCGCGTAAAAATCTAAGTTATCTCTGTTTGTCCTATTTTCCCGTACACGTATTACGTCCCTTGGCAATGAAATGTCAACAAGTATCATTCTGCGTGCCATAGAGTGCCCGTTTCATTTCTGACTTGTGCATATCTGTTGAAAGTACGTATACATATGAAAAACTTACGGTGGAACGCATTGTTGGCTTGTCATGGCTTGTACATGCAACTTCTGGGCTCACTTGAGAAGGGATTAACGTTGTGTCTTGATACAGGTTTGCTGCAATAATTATAACAATAGTCATATTAACAATCATAACAACAAGCCAGATAATATTGTACATATTCTATACGTATTACTCTTATGAATAATAATCATATGTACTATCAGATCGCGCAAAAATCTAAGTGATCTCTGTTTCTCCTATTTACCCGTACACGTATTACGTCCCTTGGCAATGAAATGTCAACAAGTATCATTCTGCGTGCCATAGAGTGCCCGTTTCATTTCTGATGTGTGCATATCTGTTGAAAGTGCGTATACATATGAAAAACTTACGGTGGAACGCATTGTTGGCTTGTCATGGCTTGTACATGCAACTTCTGGGCTCACTTGAGAAGCGATTAACGTTGTGTCTTGATTCAGGTTTGCTGCAATAATTATAACAAAAGTCATATTAACAATCATAACAACAAGCCAGATAATATTGTACATATTCTATACGTATTACTATTATGAATAATAATCATATGTACTATCAGGTCGCGTAAAAATCTAAGTTATCTCTGTTTGTCCTATTTTCCCGTACACGTATTACGTCCCTTGGCAATGAAATGTCAACAAGTATCATTCTGCGTGCCATAGAGTGCCCGTTTCATTTCTGACTTGTGCATATCTGTTGAAAGTACGTATACATATGAAAAACTTACGGTGGAACGCATTGTTGGCTTGTCATGGCTTGTACATGCAACTTCTGGGCTCACTTGAGAAGCGATTAACGTTGTGTCTTGATACAGGTTTGCTGCAATAATTATAACAATAGTCATATTAACAATCATAACAACAAGCCAGATAATATTGTACATATTCTTTACGTATTACTATTATGAATAATAATCATATGTACTATCAGATCGCGTAAAAATCTAAGTTATCTCTGTTTGTCCTATTTTCCCGTACACGTATTACGTCCCTTGGCAATGAAATGTCAACAAGTATCATTCTGCGTGCCATAGAGTGCACGTTTCATTTCTGATGTGTGCATATCTGTTGAAAGTGCGTATACATATGAAAAACTTACGGTGGAACGCATTGTTGGCTTGTCATGGCTTGTACATGCAACTTCTGGGCTCACTTGAAAAGCGATTAACGTTGTGTCTTGATACAGGTTTGCTGCAATAATTATAACAATAGTCATATTAACAATCATAACAACAAGCCAGATAATATTGTACATATTCTATACGTATTACTATTATGAATAATAATCATATGTACTATCAGATCGCGTAAAAATCTAAGTTATCTCTGTTTGTCCTATTTTCCCGTACACGTATTACGTCCCTTGGCAATGAAATGTCAACAAGTATCATTCTGCGTGCCATAGAGTGCCCGTTTCATTTCTGACTTGTGCATATCTGTTCAAAGTACGTATACATATGATAAACTTACGGTGGAACGCAATGTTGGCTTGTCATGGCTTGTACATGCAACTTCTGGGCTCACTTGAGAAGCGATTAACGTTGTGTCTTGATACAGGTTTGCTGCAATAATTATAACAATAGTCATATTAACAATCATAACAACAAGCCAGATAATATTGTACATATCCTTTACGTATTACTATTATGAATAATAATCATATGTACTATCAGATCGCGTAAAAATCTAAGTTATCTCTGTTTGTCCTATTTTCCCGTACACGTATTACGTCCCTTGGCAATGAAATGTCAACAAGTATCATTCTGCGTGCCATAGAGTGCACGTTTCATTTCTGATGTGTGCATATCTGTTGAAAGTGCGTATACATATGAAAAACTTACTGTGGAACGCATTGTTGGCTTGTCATGGCTTGTACATGCAACTTCTGGGCTCACTTGAAAAGCGATTAACGTTGTGTCTTGATACAGGTTTGCTGCAATAATTATAACAATAGTCATATTAACAATCATAACAACAAGCCAGATAATATTGTACATATTCTATACGTATTACTATTATGAATAATAATCATATGTACTATCAGATCGCGTAAAAATCTAAGTTATCTCTGTTTGTCCTATTTACCCGTACACATATTACGTCCCTTGGCAATGCAATGTCAACAAGTATCATTCTGCGTGCCATAGAGTGCCCGTTTCATTTCTGACTTGTGCATATCTGTTGAAAGTACGTATACATATGAAAAACTTACGGTGGAATGCATTGTTGGCTTGTCATGGCTTGTACATGCAACTTCTGGGCTCACTTGAGAAGCGATTAACGTTGTGCCTTGATACAGGTTTGCTGCAATAATTATAACAATAGTCATATTAACAATCATAACAACAAGCCAGATAATATTGTACATATTCTATACGTATTACTATTATGAATGATAATCATATGTACTATCAGATCGCGTAAAAATCTAAGTTATCTCTGTTTGTCCTATTTTCCCGTACACGTATTACGTCCCTTGGCAATGAAATGTCAACAAGTATCATTCTGCGTGCCATAGAGTGCCCGTTTCATTTCTGACTTGTGCATATCTGTTGAAAGTACGTATACATATGATAAACTTACGGTGGAACGCAATGTTGGCTTGTCATGGCTTGTACATGCAACTTCTGGGCTCACTTGAGAAGCGATTAACGTTGTGTCTTGATACAGGTTTGCTGCAATAATTATAACAATAGTCATATTAACAATCATAACAACAAGCCAGATAATATTGTACATATTCTATACGTATTACTATTATGAATAATAATCATATGTACTATCAGATCGCGTAAAAATCTAAGTTATCTCTGTTTGTCCTATTTTCCCGTACACGTATTACGTCCCTTGGCAATGAAATGTCAACAAGTATCATTCTGCGTGCCATAGAGTGCCCGTTTCATTTCTGACTTGTGCATATCTGTTGAAAGTACGTATACATATGAAAAACTTACGGTGGAACGCATTGTTGGCTTGTCATGGCTTGTACATGCAACTTCTGGGCTCACTTGAGAAGCGATTAACGTTGTGTCTTGATACAGGTTTGCTGCAATAATTATAACAATAGTCATATTAACAATCATAACAACAAGCCAGATAATATTGTACATATTCTATACGTATTACTATTATGAATAATAATCATATGTACTATCAGATCGCGTAAAAATCTAAGTTATCTCTGTTTGTCCTATTTTCCCGTACACGTATTACGTCCCTTGGCAATGAAATGTCAACAAGTATCATTCTGCGTGCCATAGAGTGCCCGTTTCATTTCTGACTTGTGCATATATGTTGAAAGTACGTATACATATGAAAAACTTACGGTGGAACGCATTGTTGGCTTGTCATGGCTTGTACATGCAACTTCTGGGCTCACTTGAGAAGCGATTAACGTTGTGTCTTGATACAGGTTTGCTGCAATAATTATAACAATAGTCATATTAACAATCATAACAACAAGCCAGATAATATTGTACATATTCTATACGTATTACTATTATGAATAATAATCATATGTACTATCAGATCGCGTAAAAATCTAAGTTATCTCTGTTAGTCCTATTTTCCCGTACACGTATTACGTCCCTTGGCAATGAAATGTCAACAAGTATCATTCTGCGTGCCATAGAGTGCACGTTTCATTTCTGATGTGTGCATATCTGTTGAAAGTGCGTATACATATGAAAAACTTACGGTGGAACGCATTGTTGGCTTGTCATGGCTTGTACATGCAACTTCTGGGCTCACTTGAGAAGCGATTAACGTTGTGTCTTGATACAGGTTTGCTGCAATAATTATAACAATAGTCATATTAACAATCATAACAACAAGCCAGATAATATTGTACATATTCTAGACGTATTACTATTATGAATAATAATCATATGTACTATCAGATCGCGTAAAAATCTAAGTTATCTCTGTTTCACCTATTTTCCCGTACACGTATTACGTCCCTTGGCAATGAAATGTCAACAAGTATCATTCTGCGTGCCATAGAGTGCCCGTTTCATTTCTGACTTCTGCATATCTGTTGAAAGTACGTATACATATGAAAAACTTACGGTGGAACGCATTGTTGGCTTGTCATGGCTTGTACATGCAACTTCTGGGCTCACTTGAGAAGCGATTAACGTTGTGTCTTGATACAGGTTTGCTGCAATAATTATAACAATAGTCATATTAACAATCATAACAACAAGCCAGATAATATTGTACATATTCTATACGTATTACTATTATGAATAATAATCATATGTACTATCAGATCGCGTAAAAATCTAAGTTATCTCTGTTTCACCTATTTTCCCGTACACGTATTACGTCCCTTGGCAATGAAATGTCAACAAGTATCATTCTGCGTGCCATAGAGTGCACGTTTCATTTCTGATGTGTGCATATCTGTTGAAAGTACGTATACATATGAAAAACTTACGGTGGAACGCATTGTTGGCTTGTCATGGCTTGTACATGCAACTTCTGGGCTCACTTGAGAAGCGATTAACGTTGTGTCTTGATACAGGTTTGCTGCAATAATTATAACAATAGTCATATTAACAATCATAACAACAAGCCAGATAATATTGTACATATTCTATACGTATTACTATTATGAATAATAATCATATGTACTATCAGATCGCGTAAAAATCTAAGTTATCTCTGTTTCACCTATTTTCCCGTACACGTATTACGTCCCTTGGCAATGAAATGTCAACAAGTATCATTCTGCGTGCCATAGAGTGCCCGTTTCATTTCTGACTTCTGCATATCTGTTGAAAGTACGTATACATATGAAAAACTTACGGTGGAACGCATTGTTGGCTTGTCATGGCTTGTACATGCAACTTCTGGGCTCACTTGAGAAGCGATTAACGTTGTGTCTTGATACAGGTTTGCTGCAATAATTATAACAATAGTCATATTAACAATCATAACAACAAGCCAGATAATATTGTACATATTCTATACGTATTACTATTATGAATAATAATCATATGTACTATCAGATCGCGTAAAAATCTAAGTTATCTCTGTTTCACCTATTTTCCCGTACACGTATTACGTCCCTTGGCAATGAAATGTCAACAAGTATCATTCTGCGTGCCATAGAGTGCACGTTTCATTTCTGATGTGTGCATATCTGTTGAAAGTGCGTATACATATGAAAAACTTACGGTGGAACGCATTGTTGGCTTGTCATGGCTTGTACATGCAACTTCTGGGCTCACTTGAGAAGCGATTAACGTTGTGTCTTGATACAGGTTTGCTGCAATAATTATAACAATAGTCATATTAACAATCATAACAACAAGCCAGATAATATTGTACATATTCTATACGTATTACTATTATGAATAATAATCATATGTACTATCAGATCGCGTAAAAATCTAAGTTATCTCTGTTTCACCTATTTTCCCGTACACGTATTACTTCCTTGGCAATGAAATGTCAACAAGTATCATTCTGCGTGCCATAGAGTGCCCGTTTCATTTCTGACTTGTGCATATCTGTTGAAAGTGCGTATACATATGAAAAACTTACGGTGGAACGCATTGTTGGCTTGTCATGGCTTGTACATGCAACTTCTGGGCTCACTTGAGAAGCGATTAACGTTGTGTCTTGATACAGGTTTATAATAATCTTTTTATTGGTTACTCGAATGTGTCTGTAACTGTTACTTTGTATGGACTTTGCAACATTTTTTACAGACCCTTTGTGTGTTCGCGATATATTTTTAAAATCAAATCTTGTTTGGAATTTAATGTTCCCGGTACCAAATTAACCGGGTAGGGTAGACCTTGGGTTCTAAAAAACGATACTTAAATTTTGTCCATTATTTTTATTTTTATATGACTTTATATACCCTGTCCAAAACTTTTTTTTACCGAGTATAGAATACTACAAAGGTCCTATATCTTTATCCTCAAAGGCGCTCGATTGCATAGATATGTTTTAGTTTAGTTTTTATTCTAATTTCTTTTAGCTCGATTGGGAAGAAAGCTGGAAGCTTGTATGAATCTCTCTCGAGTCCTTTTCCTTGGCACAAACCAGTATTGAGTGTTCTATTGAGAGTCCACGAGAACGCTCCCGGGCGAGATCGAACCCGTGACCTCCGGAGTGAGAGGTCAAAACTCTAACCACTGAGCCATCTCACCCTCTATAGATATTTTTGATGCTTATAACTTCACAACTGTAAAATGCAACTTCTCAGAAAAAGTGTTTTATGTGAACGATCTAGTCTAAAGACAATGTTTCAGTACCAGAGTTCGATACCGTTAAGAACAAATCGGTCTGATACCGATACTGATACCAACGAAACGATCTGGTATTTTCAACCGATACCATGTCCCTTGATAATTTATAATTTACGACCGAGTTTCCTGATATACTTAAATGACAATGCATTATTAATCATTAATTAATATCTTCACGCACTGCACGCTCTTCACGCACTGCACTCTCTCCACGCAATGCACGCTCTTCACGCAATGCATGCTCTTCACGCACTGAACGCTCTTCACGCACTGCACGCTCTTCACACACGGCACGCTCTTCACGCAAAGCACGCTCTTCACGTTAAGACCCAACTTTTTATACATTTTAAGGTCGTATCTACCACCAGCAGCAGCAGGGCCCTGTTTTATGAAAACATCTTACGATAAGTCTTAAATTTTAAAATCGTTTATTTTTTTTAACGAAGGATTCAACATGTTCAATGTAGACAATTATGTGTACACGTAGTGCAGACATATACCATGTATAAGAAAATGAAATGAAATCACGTCTATTTGGAAAGTGTAATTTATAGTGAAGCATTTAAAGAAATTGATTTACGATCAATGTTTCATAAAACGGGCTGCTTACCTGCTTTCACTTACGACTATGAATAAAACCCTGCTTAAGCAAACTGATATGAGAACGGGTACCAGACTGAATGTTGCTCAGTTGTCGTAAGTAACACTTACGTAACACTTACGACTTTATAATTTTAGACCGTAGATATGCTTTCATAATTTGTTTGAACTGGAACTCGATATTTTGATATATCTTTTGTATAGGTGACTTATATAGGCCCAGTGGAACAAAATGTTCATGATTTAAAGACACATTTATTCGTTGAAAAATCATGGATAGCATGTTCCATGATAGCATGCTTTTTAGCTGATTACGTCTCGCTGACTGATTACCACAGATACATTATATTGAGGCCCCATCACAGTTTTTTCCTTTTCATTTAATATTACCTTAGTTTTTGATATGAAATATATTGTAACTAAAGACACTAGATTGTTTATTATGGGGGAGCATATAGTCGCCGCTTTTTCCGCCCGTCCGTGTGTGCGTCCGTGCGTCACACTTTTTGTCCGGAGCATAAATCAAAAATGATGCTTGATTAAAGTTTGTGTGAATAATTAGGACACTGGGGCGGGTCCAAATTTGACCTCAGGGTCAACATTAGAACAAACTAGTTAGAGGACCATAAGACGATGTTACATGCAAAATATCACAGCTCTATATCTTGTATTTTTTCAGAAGATATTTTAAGATTTGTTAAATGAAACTGATAAGCCCCATTGCGGGGGCATTTATGACCACAGGTGCACCATTCGAACAAACGTATAATGATGCTTCACATAAACTTGGGGTCGTCCGTGGTCGAGTGGTCTTAGATTTGAAATCATATGTCCCTCACCGCTGTGGGTTTGATTCTACATGGGGCCAGGACTGTTTAGTATGTGAGTATCAAGCTATCCAGCTTGCTTACGGAACGTCAGTGGTTCTACTCAGGTGCGCGCCCGTGCACGAAGAAATGCCCGAGTTTTCACCTGGCGTCTTCCTCCACCAATAAAAAGCTGGAATGTCAATGTTAAACTTCATATTTAATTGGTAAAATATGCATACTTCTACACTCAAGTGATATGAAAACGCAACACGGGAATTTCCGCTATATATTGTATATACTGCACACTTAATTGCACATAATATTCCAAAGAAATCCCAAGATGTTTTTTTTTAAAAAAGTTGCAGTTAACTAGAGAAAGGACACAACTGTGATGTTGTAGACGTTTTAATCACACTACACTTTGTAACAAGAACTTCATCAATGTTGAAGTTGCTCTTCGAAAAATTGAGCTAGTTCAGTACTGTATTTAACGTAAATAGTTTGCAAAATTTTGCATCCTAAGTTTGCTCACATGATTGAGCCAAACGCCTACTCTGTGAATAATGAAACATTGCAGGAATACTATTTGCTGTATTATTTGTTGTTTTAGTATTTTTTCCAAAAGGAAAGGTCTTACGTAGCCATGTACCATTCAATTAAAAGCAGCATATTGTACATACAATATATAGCGGAAATTCCGGTGTTGCGTTTTCATATCAATTGAGTGTATATGCTGCCTAATATAACATGTAAGACATATTTGGTAATTGTAGCAAAAAAACTAATATAAAAATTACCACGGGTAACATTGAAATAAGATCTGCGGACACTACAAAAGGAGTTTTATCTTTTAAAATGTACTATGTTTAAATTTAAACTATATACATCATGTACATAATATATAACTATTTGAGTGATAGAAATGAGTTGTTTAATAAACAATTATGTTATGAAACTCTGTAATCTTGTTCAGGTACAAAACTATTGAAACAATTATAACATTACTAATCATGCTTTATACTAAGTTGAAATATTATAAAGAAAACTATAATGACGTTGATCATGTTGATACACAGTCTAACACCCATATCCGTTTTTAAGTCCGGGATAAATATGGCCGGAGATTCAAATTTGTTTTAGAGTTATGAAGACTTAAATTATATTGTAGAAGACTGTATTTGCATTTAGCACACATATGTAAGTGAACTTTCATGACGAAAAAAAACGTTGTGATACAAATTAAACACAGTCTTTCTAACCGAATTAGTCCTCACTCTAAAACAAATAATGTTTGTGAAAGTATGTATTAATGAAGGATGAAACTATGCGCTTTAATGAAGGATGACGGAATCCATCTGCGCCCCAATGGTCACTTGTTGATTATGGAAGAGCTGTTTACCTTTGCCATTATCTATGGAAAACACAGTCACGGATATTTTTGCAGACGATACAACGCTTTCAACTTCTAATTCATCTCTTGTCGACGCTGCAAATTCACTCAATAATGACCTTATCAACGTCAACGCCTGGTGCGATACTAATCGCATGTCTAGCAATGCATCAAAAACAAAAATAATGTATCTCTCATCTAAGAACAACAACCATCATATTTATCATAATGCCCCTTCTATTCAGTTCAAAGATGAAACTATTAATTGTAGTTACGAAGAAAAAATACTCGGTGTTACAATTGACAATACCCTCTCTTGGAATACCCAAATTGATAAAGTTCTGAAAAAATGTAATTCATTGTTATACCTGTTATCTCGCATAAAGATTTACCTTTCTATACCTATGCGCAAATTATTTTTCAATTCTTATATCTTACCTCATCTTGATTATTGTTGTTTGATATGGGGAAATTGTAATACTTCTCTCGAAGATAAACTTGTAAGGTTCAAAAAAAGAGCTGCACGACTTATCCTAGATAAAGATTTCGATACTCCTTCCGTGGAACTTTTTACCGAACTCAGTTGGATGACATTTCCCGAAAGAGTTATATTTCAAAAAGCAATCATTATGTTTAAAACAGTTAATGATCAGGCCCCTGCTTATCTTAAAGACGTATTTACTCTAACTTCAAATGTCCATATGCGGAATCTAAGATCATCATCAAATCTTCAGCTATATTCCCCCAGACCCAATAGTGAGTTATTCAGAAAGTCATTTGCTTATTCAGGCTCTAAAGTGTGGAACTCTCTTCCCCACCATATACAAAATGCCCAATCTGTAAATCAATTCAAAACACTGTATTAACAGTGGATTCACCATCCGATATATTAGTAAATGACTAAGTCTTGCAGTTCTATTTAAACATATTTCCATTTACTGAATATACCACTTTAAATGCATTTTTACTTGTAAATATTGTATATATTGTATTGTTGAGGGCCTCATGGTAGATTGACTAGTTTCAAATGAGTTCTCTCGTTAAATAAAGTCTTTATTATTATTATTATTATTATTATAGTACGCTATGTTACTCCATTCAAGCTACTATGCCACTACTAGGCTACTGGCCATTGCATACTTTAGACGCGCCATACTGCCATATCATTTTATACATTAATTTGTTTTTGTTTTTCAATTCTATCGTATACACCCTTTCCATTCTTGTTTAAATTATGGGCATACAAGAAACGTGAGAGAGAGAGAGAGAGAGAGAGAGAGAGTTTACAGACACATACCGTTACGGACGTATGGACGTCGACGATAACAAGAATGACACTTTTCGAGGGCCTCAGGCCCAAATCTCATACGAGAAAAATATGAGTTGTACCATAGCCATTCAGTGCCGGTAATTGGCATTTTAATTGATAGGTTGTGTAAACATTATATTACAACAACGGGCGTGTACATGGTATAACTCTGTCATTTATAGCACGACTGAAATAAATCGGCATTTATAGCACGGTTACGGCTCAGACCTTCAGGTTTATGAAAATTATATCATAAGCAAGAACAAAGGAAAACCATTAGAGCTATCGTACACGTATAGGATAGAGCATGAGTTTTGCACGTGTACGGGGAGATAATGCACGAGCGTTAGCGAGTGCATTATCGTCCGTACACGTGCAAGACTCGTGCTCTATTTTATTTATACCAAAATAACTAACATATGCTGTGTATATCCTCGGGTATTACACAATGCATAGTGTGTATTTTAGCTATTGTGGTATAATATACATTAATTGTATATACACATCGTTTACCTACCTAGGCTAGCACCTTAGTTTTCAAGCATGATTTGAGCATGCTAAGCAACACATGTACATTTATTTTTAATATTGTCTCTATATTTCTTACACCTCTGTGTTCGGTCAAATTTGAGCTAAAATGAAATAATTTTTTCAAATGTATGTATTCGCCGTATTACATGTCTTACATGTCTTAGTTAAACAACAGAAAGTAGCAGGAAGGCCAAATACTATGATTTGTATAGTCAGATAGTAAACCCGCTGTTTCAATATGTTTTAGGACTCAAGATCTATACAAATGTTTTCGAATTTTATGTGTGCATAGTATATGCATAAATTGACCTCATCCGATGAAAAACAAATTTACTTTGATATGTTAAAGGGACACATGGTGCAGCGAAGATTATATAGTATTAGGTACAGGAGACAGTTTGCGGCTTCGGGATTTCTGTATTTTTTTAAAAATATTTTAAAATTGTGTTGATATGATGGTGACGTCACGGTTGCTTAGTTATGCAACTACGAGTTAAACGAGATTGAACAAGTTTGTGTCTATTCTAAATGCGCATTGGTGCATTAATTTACATTTTATAGTTGGTTAAATGTTGAATTTATTTTTCAAATATTATTTTTAAAAAAATCACATATTATATATAAACAAAAAAAAACGTAACAAAATGTTAAATAATTATTGCATGTTCGAGTGAAGTCTGTTTTAAGAAGTTACTGCAGTACTCTCCACTAAAACAGTGTGTTATTACCTCGGTTTTGCAATTACGACCGTTTGACTATATTTCATTTCAAATAATACACATATATTCAGGGTCTGCAGAGTCAATTTTGGAGTCAAATTTTGAAATCTTATTGTTTCCCTTACTTTTTCGTACAATTAATAACTTTTTAGAAACTAATAAATAGTTCTGACTTTTGTTCTTTGTTATGTTTTTTTGTTCTTAATGGGGTGAATATTTTGGAATTCATTTTGGAATCCTTACAATTAATACATTTTTAGAAACTAATACATTTACTTGAGTTACTTCAGTCTCTCTGGTACGACTGTCATAGCCAGCTGTCTGTGAAAAGTACGTGTTAATTGAACTTGACTGACGTATTGGAACTATGTATACCCCTGACACTGGATGTCAGACAATTTGACATCTGCAATGAGGGCGGGGAAAAAGAAATCATCAGTGAATAATAGAAATAAAAACAAACATTTACCTGTTTTCGGTCATTTTCCCTGTCCGAACCCAGGACATTGTTTACTTTATCTCTCAAAACAGTGGTACATTAACTGACTGGTATTGGCAGGGTGGTGGAAGCTTATTTTCACATGATTATCCTAGATTTTCTAATAAGACCAGGTTATGATTCCTTTACCAATGAATTAAGTATATAGATGATCTTACATGATTATTATTGTGTATTATGTGTTATAGTGTATTATTGATTTTATCCAAAGAATTTATACTCGGTTACGAATGTAAGATTCTATATATCACAGAAGTAAATGAAAAAATCTAAGTCAATAGAAATATCTGCCAGCCTGCCTGCCTGTCTGTCTGTCAGAACACACTTTCGACGACACGTAATATTTTCACTTACAATTTGTGCCAATTTACATTTTTTACGGCGGCAATTTGTAAGAGAACATTAATGATTGAATTATTCAATATTTTAATCTTCCAATGGGGTGAGAAAAACATTTGGTGAGTTTAAAATACTGCAGCCCAAAGGCTTCTTGTTAACTTTAATTTAACCCTTGGCCCGTTATGAATGTATAATGGTAATGTAATTTGGATCATTCCATTTATGTTACAAAGGGGTGTTTTGGGGGAAATGACTGATAAGCAGCCGAACATTATAAACTCTGATCAGCCTGCGAGTTACTCTGGTTTTACAATGGGCGCAAATGCTATTGTAGTCGCCCTTAGTAGGACAAGGGTTATTTTTCATACTCAATTAAAAATGGTAATATCAAATTCAATCCTTCTATTTACATTGTTATGTATGTTTTTCAAAATTAAGGAATGCAAATTCATGTATTTGTGGTAAAAATAGTGTTTTTAAGCTTCAATACATAGTGTTAGAACATTTTCACCAGCTTAGACATGTTAGAGTTACAACTGTTTCCAAAGGGTACTATTCATTGTGAAACTCTAACAAGCGATAATGTTAGAACATCGATGTTGCCAGCATTGCACGCATCGTAACTTACGGCAATTAGCGCGTGAAAGTCAAGAGCATGTTACGTCTTACCAAAAACATAAAGTTGTATCGTGTCTGCTTTACAAATAAAGGGACAAACCAAATTAGTAATGTTACTACGTGCATTCTATAAAGTAAGATTTTAATTAATGATGAATATTAAGGTTTATAAATGTATTGTAAGTATACCATGCACGTAATTTTTACTCGTATTTGTTATTGTACACAAACACAGTGGTTCGGTCTGTGTCTATATGCACTAGTGTATTACGCTAAATAATCCATAGCTTTATTACACTTCAAGAAGTCATGTTATGTGATACCTGTAAAATATATAATTATTTAATTTTCATGTTATTTTATAAGTCAAAACACATACATTGGTCTGAGCTTTTTTAAAAACTAGCGGCGTCCCTGTATAGGTCACGCACTTCACCGCGAAGACTGCTTGTAGTAAAATGGTATTGAATAAATGGTAAAAGTATTTAAAAATCTGAGACAACAAGTAGGTTAAAGGGACACACGGCAATCTTGATTTTTTTAAATCTTTATAATCATATATATTTTTCGCGGCGTCCCGTTATTTTTTCTCTTAACTCATGTAACTTGCATTTGTTTAATCATTAATGTTAAAAGGACACTGTCCGTAACTTTTAGCTTATAAAACACACACCACTAATTATGTTCGCAAACATTACATACCAAACATTACTGAATATTTACTAATTAAAGCAGGATTGTTTGATGGAATTCAGTCGCGGTACAAAAAAAAAGAGAAACCATTTCGGGCGTTTGAACTCGCAGCCCAAACTAAAATTAAAGTCGCGGTAATAATAGTGAACGTAAAGTAGTCGACCTCGCTCCAAACTGAGCTAAGCGGGCTATACATATTACGCCCTAAATACTATGGTGAGAACCTAATGCCCTAATGGAAGTCACGTGATCGCAGAAAAGGTACATACGGTGGGTCCCACTTTATTTACAAATAATAATTTAAGCTTTTTTTTTTCCGAACTCACGAATGTATTACTACAGACTTCTTAGTGTCTATGCTCATGTTTTCATGTTTACATTTCACTGAATAAAAGTCAGACAGTTATTTGGTTATGCTCAATATCTGCTTACTTACGGACAGTGTCCCTTTAATTATTAGAATAGTTCAAAGCAAATTGTTTTTACATATTACTATCTCTTTAGAATATTGCACCAATAATAAAATGGTAAAATAAACGAAGCATATTGAAATCTTATTTTTTTATTGAATTATACATGTTATATGCAAGCAGTTTTAAAGTCAAAATGACGCAGGATAACTAATCGAGGAGCACTTTTTTAATGTTTTAATAAAACTCAAGATTGCCATGTGTCCATTTAAACAATATGAAAAAACAAAACAAAACAACTAATGTTTCTAATTCAGTTCAATTCAATTTGAGCTTTAGCTCGAGGGCCTCATATGGCTATCAAGGGCCAATTTCACAAAGAGGCACACCTACCCCAGTTAATAACCTCTAATTATCATTGGGGGGTGTAATCAGGCAGATGCGGGATACGTAACGGCCGTTTTTAAAGGTCGCCCGTATTTATACTTATTTAGGTTGGAATCAGGGTGATGTGTGATACGTAACGACCGTTTTTACAGGTCGCCCGTATTTATACTTATTGAGGTTGGAATCAGGGTGATGTGTGATACGTAACGACCGTTTTTACAGGTCGCCGGTATTTATACTTATTGAGGCTGGAATCAGGGTGATGTGTGATATGTAACGACCGTTTTTTACAGGTCGCCCGTATTCATACTTATTGAGGTTGGAATAAGGGTGATGTGTGATACGTAACGACAGTTTTTACAGGTCGCCCGAATTTATATTTATTGAGGTCTGAATCAGGGTGATGTGTGATACGTAACGACCGTTTTTAAATGTCGCCGGTATTTATACTTATTGAGGTTGGAATCAGGGTGATGTATGATACGTAACGACCGTTTTTACAGGGTCGCCCGTATTTATACTTATTGAGGTTGGAATCAAGGTGATGTGTGATAGGTAACCACCGTTTTTACAGGTCGCCCGTATTTATACTTATTGAGGTTGGAATCAGGGTGATTTGTGATACGTAACGACCGTTTTTACAGGTCGCCCGTATTTATACTTATTGAGGTTGAAATCAGGGTGATGTGTGATACGTAACGACCGTTTTTACAGGTCGCCCGTATTTATACTTATTGAGGATGGAATCAGGGTGATGGTGATACGTAACGACGGTTTTTACATGTCGCCCGTATTTATACTTATTGAGGTTGGAATCAGGGTGATGTGTGATACGTAACGACCGTTTTTACAGGTCGCCTGGTATTTATACTTATTGAGGTTGGAATCAGGGTGATGTGTGATACGTAACAACCGTTTTTTACAGGTCGCCCGTATTTATACTTATCGAGGTTGGAATCAGGGTGATGTGTGATACGTAACGACCGTTTTTACAGGTCGCCCGTATTTATATTTATTCGGGATAATGTGGGATATGGAAGCACTTTATTTCAAAATCAGTAAGCCATAGGCCCATGTGATCATACACTATTATACATATACATTATAACAGACGTAGCAAGATCCGTACATATATGGTATTAACAAATATCAGATGCAAAAATAAACACAGTTATACTGTAACGATCGTTTTTACAGGTCGTTCATATTTATACTTAATGGCCTTGGATATGGGGTGTTGTGTTTTGTAGGTTGTAGGTGTGCTATTGATTTTGATGAGCTGTTTTGCAAGAAGGTTCGAATAAGACTTCCCGTTTCCCGCTGACATAAAACGTCGGAGTAGTTTGTGTAAAGAGAAACTACTGTTTTTTCATTTAAAAACAAAACAATATTAAAACATTACAACATTACAGTGGCATATGTTTCCAGCCCACACGCCTGCTTCCAATCGCCAAAGAAATCTATTCTACACAGTTGTGTTGCACGACGATGTGATTATGGTCATGTACGTATCGAATACATATACACAACTCATCACACACATGACACAGATGTAAATGTTATCAGCCGCAGGCTAATATTTCAAATGAACAAGAGGGAGGTAAATAGGCTAAACTGTATTAGTGAAGAACATGACCCACAGAGTTATCTGTGACATACCGGCCATAAACGAAATGGTCTCTCAATATAACGTATTTACGTTATTTTGAGCATACACGCATCAACTAATTTCGTCGTGCGCCCCAATAAAAACGGAGTGCGCCTCATTTTTTATTGCAAAAATGTAAAGATAACACATGTAACTAACTTGGAAAATGTCAAATAGCGTCAGAAAAATCGGAAAACGTAAAAAAAAAAGGGACGAAAATAGTCAATAAACGGTTAAAATGGAGCAAAAAATGAGATATTTTGATAAAAAAACTGCTCTCAGGCGCACATAAGTATGTACATTCTTCGTATACAACTAGTAAGTTAAGGGAGACGTTATAAAATATGCTTAGATGTCGGGTTTTCCATGTCAAACTGAAACAAATGTCAAAATACGGACGCTGGAATTTGCCGATGTTTTCGTGACGAAAATAACGCATTTAAGTTATTACGAAAATAACGTGTATACGTGACACCCCTGACTGAGAGATAACTTAGATTTTTACGCGATCTGATAGTACATATGATTATTATTTCATAATAGTAATACGTATAGAATATGTACAATATTATCTGGCTTGTTGTTATGATTGTTAATATGACTATTGTTATAATTATTGCAGCAAACCTGTATCAAGACACAACGTTAATCGCTTCTCAAGTGAGTCCAGAAGTTGCATGTACAAGCCATGACAAGCCAACAATGCGTTCCACCGTAAGTTTTTCATATGTATACGTACTTTCAACAGATATGCAGAAGTCAGAAATGAAACGGGCACTCTATGGCACGCAGAATGATACTTGTTGACATTTCATTGCCAAGGGATCGTAATACGTGTACGGGAAAATAGGTGAAACAGAGATAACTTAGATTTTTTACGCGATCTGATAGTACATATGATTATTATTCATAATAGTAATACGTATAGAATATGTACAATATTATTTGGCTTGTTGTTATGATTGTTAATATGACTATTGTTATAATTATTGCAGCAAACCTGTATCAAGACACAACGTTAATCGCTTCTCAAGTGAGCCCAGAAGTTGCATGTACAAGCCATGACAAGCCAACAATGCGTTCCACCGTAAGTTTTTCATATGTATACGCACTTTCAACAGATATGCACACATCAGAAATGAAACGTGCACTCTATGGCACGCAGAATGATACTTGTTGACATTTCATTGCAAGGGACGTAATACGTGTACTGGAAAATAGGTGAAACAGAGATAACTTAGATTTTTACGCGATCTGATAGTACATATGATTATTATTCATAATAGTAATACGTATAGAATATGTACAATATTATCTGGCTTGTTGTTATGATTGTTAATATGACTATTGTTATAATTATTGCAGCAAACCTGTATCAAAACACAACGTTAATCGCTTCTCAAGTGAGCCCAGAAGTTGCATGTACAAGCCATGACAAGCCAACAATGCGTTCCACCGTAAGTTTTTCATATGTATACGTACTTTCAACAGATATGCACACATCAGAAATGAAACGTGCACTCTATGGCACACAGAATGATACTTGTTGACATTTCATTGCCAAGGGACGGTAATACGTGTACGGGAAAATAGGTGAAACAGAGATAACTTAGATTTTTACGCGATCTGATAGTACATATGATTATTATTCATAATAGTAATACGTCTAGAATATGTACAATATTATCTGGCTTGTTGTTATGATTGTTAATATGACTATTGTTATAATTATTGCAGCAAAACCTGTATCAAGACACAACGTTAATCGCTTCTCAAGTGAGCCCAGAAGTTGCATGTACAAGCCATGACAAGCCAACAATGCGTTCCACCGTAAGTTTTTCATATGTATACGCACTTTCAACAGATATGCACAAGTCAGAAATGAAACGGGCACTCTATGGCACGCAGAATGATACTTGTTGACATTTCATTACCAAGGAAGTAATACGTGTACGGGAAAATAGGTGAAACAGAGATAACTTAGATTTTTACGCGATCTGATAGTACATATGATTATTATTCATAATAGTAATACGTATAGAATATGTACAATATTATCTGGCTTGTTGTTATGATTGTTAATATGACTATTGTTATAATTATTGCAGCAAACCTGTATCAAGACACAACGTTAATCGCTTCTCAAGTGAGCCCAGAAGTTGCATGTACAAGCCATGACAAGCCAACAATGCGTTCCACCGTAAGTTTTTCATATGTATACGTACTTTCAACAGATATGCAGAAGTCAGAAATGAAACGGGCACTCTATGGCACGCAGAATGATACTTGTTGACATTTCATTGCCAAGGGACGTAATACGTGTACGGGAAAATAGGTGAAACAGAGATAACTTAGATTTTTACGCGATCTGATAGTACATATGATTATTATTCATAATAGTAATACGTATAGAATATGTACAATATTATCTGGCTTGTTGTTATGATTGTTAATATGACTATTGTTATAATTATTGCAGCAAACCTGTATCAAGACACAACGTTAATCGCTTCTCAAGTGAGCCCAGAAGTTGCATGTACAAGCCATGACAAGCCAACAATGCGTTCCACCGTAAGTTTTTCATATGTATACGCACTTTCAACAGATATGCACACATCAGAAATGAAACGTGCACTCTATGGCACGCAGAATGATACTTGTTGACATTTCATTGCCAAGGGACGTAATACGTGTACGGGAAAATAGGTGAAACAGAGATAACTTAGATTTTTACGCGATCTGATAGTACATATGATTATTATTCATAATAGTAATACGTATAGAATATGTACAATATTATCTGGCTTGTTGTTATGATTGTTAATATGACTATTGTTATAATTATTGCAGCAAACCTGTAGCAAGACACAACGTTAATCGCTTCTCAAGTGAGCCCAGAAGTTGCATGTACAAGCCATGACAAGCCAACAATGCGTTCCACCGTAAGTTTTTCATATGTATACGCACTTTCAACAGATATGCATACATCAGAAATGAAACGTGCCACTCTATGGCACGCAGAATGATACTTGTTGACATTTTATTGCCAAGGGACGTAATACGTGTACGGGAAAATAGGTGAAACAGAGATAACTTAGATTTTTACGCGATCTGATAGTACATATGATTATTATTCATAATAGTAATACGTATAGAATATGTACAATATTATCTGGCTTGTTGTTATGATTGTTAATATGACTATTGTTATAATTATTGCAGCAAACCTGTAGCAAGACACAACGTTAATCGCTTCTCAAGTGAGCCCAGAAGTTGCATGTACAAGCCATGACAAGCCAACAATGCGTTCCACCGTAAGTTTTTCATATGTATACGCACTTTCAACAGATATGCACACATCAGAAATGAAACGTGCACTCTATGGCACGCAGAATGATACTTGTTGACATTTCATTGCCAAGGGACGTAATACGTGTACGGGAAAATAGGTGAAACAGAGATAACTTAGATTTTTACGCGATCTGATAGTACATATGATTATTATTCATAATAGTAATACGTATAGAATATGTACAATATTATCTGGCTTGTTGTTATGATTGTTAATATGACTATTGTTATAATTATTGCAGCAAACCTGTATCAAGACACAACGTTAATCGCTTCTCAAGTGAGCCCAGAAGTTGCATGTACAAGCCATGACAAGCCAACAATGCGTTCCACCGTAAGTTTTTCATATGTATACGTACTTTCAACAGATATGCACACATCAGAAATGAAACGTGCACTCTATGGCACGCAGAATGATACTTGTTGACATTTCATTGCCAAGGGACGATAATACGTGTACGGGAAAATAGGTGAAACAGAGATAACTTAGATTTTTACGCGATCTGATAGTACATATGATTATTATTCATAATAGTAATACGTATAGAATATGTACAATATTATCTGGCTTGTTGTTATGATTGTTAATATGACTATTGTTATACTTATTGCAGCAAACCTGTATCAAGACACAACGTTAATCGCTTCTCAAGTGAGCCCAGAAGTTGCTTGTACAAGCCATGACAAGCCAACAATGCGTTCCACCGTAAGTTTTTCATATGTATACGCACTTTCAACAGATATGCACAAGTAAGAAATGAAACGGGCACTCTATGGCACGCAGAATGATACTTGTTGACATTTCATTGCCAAGGAAGTAATACGTGTACGGGAAAATAGGTGAAACAGAGATAACTTAGATTTTTACGCGATCTGATAGTACATATGATTATTATTCATAATAGTAATACGTATAGAATATGTACAATATTATCTGGCTTGTTGTTATGATTGTTAATATGACTATTGTTATAATTATTGCAGCAAACCTGTATCAAGACACAACGTTAATCGCTTCTCAAGTGAGCCCAGAAGTTGCATGTACAAGCCATGACAAGCCAACAATGCGTTCCACCGTAAGTTTTTCATATGTATACGTACTTTCAACAGATATGCACACATCAGAAATGAAACGTGCACTCTATGGCACGCAGAATGATACTTGTTGACATTTCATTGCCAAGGGACGTAATACGTGTACGGGAAAATAGGTGAAACAGAGATAACTTAGATTTTTACGCGATCTGATAGTATGATTATTATTCATAATAGTAATACGTATAGAATATGTACAATATTATCTGGCTTGTTGTTATGATTGTTAATATGACTATTGTTATAATTATTGCAGCAAACCTGTATCAAGACACAACGTTAATCGCTTCTCAAGTGAGCCCAGAAGTTGCATGTACAAGCCACGACAAGCCAACAATGCGTTCCACCGTAAGTTTTTCATATGTATACGCACTTTCAACAGATATGCACAAGTCAGAAATGAAACGGGCACTCTATGGCACGCAGAATGATACTTGTTGACATTTCATTGCCAAGGAAGTAATACGTGTACGGGAAAATAGGTGAAACAGAGATAACTTAGATTTTTACGCGATCTGATAGTGCATATGATTATTATTCATAATAGTAATACGTATAGAATATGTACAATATTATCTGGCTTGTTGTTATGATTGTTAATATGACTATTGTTATACTTATTGCAGCAAACCTGTATCAAGACACAACGTTAATCGCTTCTCAAGTGAGCCCAGAAGTTGCATGTACAAGCCATGACAAGCCAACAATGCGTTCAACCGTAAGTTTTTCATATGTATACGCACTTTCAACAGATATGCACAAGTAAGAAATGAAACGGGCACTCTATGGCACGCAGAATGATACTTGTTGACATTTCATTGCCAAGGAAGTAATACGTGTACGGGAAAATAGGTGAAACAGAGATAACTTAGATTTTTACGCGATCTGATAGTACATATGATTATTATTCATAATAGTAATACGTATAGAATATGTACAATATTATCTGGCTTGTTGTTATGATTGTTAATATGACTATTGTTATAATTATTGCAGCAAACCTGTATCAAGACACAACGTTAATCGCTTCTCAAGTGAGCCCAGAAGTTGCATGTACAAGCCATGACAAGCCAACAATGCGTTCCACCGTAAGTTTTTCATATGTATACGTACTTTCAACAGATATGCACACATTAGAAATGAAACGTGCACTCTATGGCACGCAGAATGATACTTGTTGACATTTCATTGCCAAGGGACGTAATACGTGTACGGGAAAATAGGTGAAACAGAGATAACTTAGATTTTTACGCGATCTGATAGTACATATGATTATTATTCATAATAGTAATACGTATAGAATATGTACAATATTATCTGGCTTGTTGTTATGATTGTTAATATGACTATTGTTATAATTATTGCAGCAAACCTGTATCAAGACACAACGTTAATCGCTTCTCAAGTGAGCCCAGAAGTTGCATGTACAAGCCACGACAAGCCAACAATGCGTTCCACCGTAAGTTTTTCATATGTATACGCACTTTCAACAGATATGCACAAGTCAGAAATGAAACGGGCACTCTATGGCACGCAGAATGATACTTGTTGACATTTCATTGCCAAGGAAGTAATACGTGTACGGGAAAATAGGTGAAACAGAGATAACTTAGATTTTTACGCGATCTGATAGTGCATATGATTATTATTCATAATAGTAATACGTATAGAATATGTACAATATTATCTGGCTTGTTGTTATGATTGTTAATATGACTATTGTTATAATTATTGCAGCAAACCTGTATCAAGACACAACGTTAATCGCTTCTCAAGTGAGTCCAGAAGTTGCATGTACAAGCCATGACAAGCCAACAATGCGTTCCACCGTAAGTTTTTCATATGTATACGTACTTTCAACAGATATGCAGAAGTCAGAAATGAAACGGGCACTCTATGGCACGCAGAATGATACTTGTTGACATTTCATTGCCAAGGGACGTAATACGTGTACGGGAAAATAGGTGAAACAGAGATAACTTAGATTTTTACGCGATCTGATAGTACATATGATTATTATTCATAATAGTAATACGTATAGAATATGTACAATATTATCTGGCTTGTTGTTATGATTGTTAATATGACTATTGTTATAATTATTGCAGCAAACCTGTATCAAGACACAACGTTAATCGCTTCTCAAGTGAGCCCAGAAGTTGCATGTACAAGCCATGACAAGCCAACAATGCGTTCCACCGTAAGTTTTTCATATGTATACGTACTTTCAACAGATATGCACACATCAGAAATGAAACGTGCACTCTATGGCACGCAGAATGATACTTGTTGACATTTCATTGCCAAGGGACGTAATACGTGTACGGGAAAATAGGTGAAACAGAGATAACTTAGATTTTTACGCGATCTGATAGTACATATGATTATTATTCATAATAGTAATACGTATAGAATATGTACAATATTATCTGGCTTGTTGTTATGATTGTTAATATGACTATTGTTATAATTATTGCAACAAACCTGTATCAAGACACAACGTTAATCGCTTCTCAAGTGAGCCCAGAAGTTGCATGTACAAGCCATGACAAGCCAACAATGCGTTCCACCGTAAGTTTTTCATATGTATACGTACTTTCAACAGATATGCACAAGTCAGAAATGAAACGGGCACTCTATGGCACGCAGAATGATACTTGTTGACATTTCATTGCCAAGGGACGTAATACGTGTACGGGAAAATAGGTGAAACAGAGATAACTTAGATTTTTACGCGATCTGATAGTACATATGATTATTATTCATAATAGTAATACGTATAGAATATGTACAATATTATTTGGCTTGTTGTTATGATTGTTAATATGACTATTGTTATAATTATTGCAGCAAACCTGTATCAAGACACAACGTTAATCGCTTCTCAAGTGAGCCCAGAAGTTGCATGTACAAGCCATGACAAGCCAACAATGCGTTCCACCGTAAGTTTTTCATATGTATACGCACTTTCAACAGATATGCACACATCAGAAATGAAACGTGCACTCTATGGCACGCAGAATGATACTTGTTGACATTTCATTGCCAAGGGACGTAATACGTGTACGGGAAAATAGGTGAAACAGAGATAACTTAGATTTTTACGCGATCTGATAGTACATATGATTATTATTCATAATAGTAATACGTATAGAATATGTACAATATTATCTGGCTTGTTGTTATGATTGTTAATATGACTATTGTTATAATTATTGCAGCAAACCTGTATCAAGACACAACGTTAATCGCTTCTCAAGTGAGCCCAGAAGTTGCATGTACAAGCCATGACAAGCCAACAATGCGTTCCACCGTAAGTTTTTCATATGTATACGCACTTTCAACAGATATGCACACATCAGAAATGAAACGTGCACTCTATGGCACGCAGAATGATACTTGTTGACATTTCATTGCCAAGGGACGTAATACGTGTACGGGAAAATAGGTGAAACAGAGATAACTTAGATTTTTACGCGATCTGATAGTACATATGATTATTATTCATAATAGTAATACGTATAGAATATGTACAATATTATCTGGCTTGTTGTTATGATTGTTAATATGACTATTGTTATAATTATTGCAGCAAACCTGTATCAAGACACAACGTTAATCGCTTCTCAAGTGAGCCCAGAAGTTGCATGTACAAGCCATGACAAGCCAACAATGCGTTCCACCGTAAGTTTTTCATATGTATACGCACTTTCAACAGATATGCACAAGTCAGAAATGAAACGGGCACTCTATGGCACGCAGAATGATACTTGTTGACATTTCATTGCCAAGGAAGTAATACGTGTACGGGAAAATAGGTGAAACAGAGATAACTTAGATTTTTACGCGATCTGATAGTACATATGATTATTATTCATAATAGTAATACGTATAGAATATGTACAATATTATCTGGCTTGTTGTTATGATTGTTAATATGACTATTGTTATAATTATTGCAGCAAACCTGTATCAAGACACAACGTTAATCGCTTCTCAAGTGAGCCCAGAAGTTGCATGTACAAGCCATGACAAGCCAACAATGCGTTCCACCGTAAGTTTTTCATATGTATACGCACTTTCAACAGATATGCACAAGTCAGAAATGAAACGGGCACTCTATGGCACGCAGAATGATACTTGTTGACATTTCATTGCCAAGGAAGTAATACGTGTACGGGAAAATAGGTGAAACAGAGATAACTTAGATTTTTACGCGATCTGATAGTACATATGATTATTATTCATAATAGTAATACGTATAGAATATGTACAATATTATCTGGCTTGTTGTTATGATTGTTAATATGACTATTGTTATAATTATTGCAGCAAACCTGTATCAAGACACAACGTTAATCGCTTCTCAAGTGAGCCCAGAAGTTGCATGTACAAGCCATGACAAGCCAACAATGCGTTCCACCGTAAGTTTTTCATATGTATACGCACTTTCAACAGATATGCACAAGTCAGAAATGAAACGGGCACTCTATGGCACGCAGAATGATACTTGTTGACATTTCATTGCCAAGGAAGTAATACGTGTACGGGAAAATAGGTGAAACAGAGATAACTTAGATTTTTACGCGATCTGATAGTACATATGATTATTATTCATAATAGTAATACGTATAGAATATGTACAATATTATCTGGCTTGTTGTTATGATTGTTAATATGACTATTGTTATAATTATTGCAGCAAACCTGTATCAAGACACAACGTTAATCGCTTCTCAAGTGAGCCCAGAAGTTGCATGTACAAGCCATGACAAGCCAACAATGCGTTCCACCGTAAGTTTTTCATATGTATACGTACTTTCAACAGATATGCACACATCAGAAATGAAACGTGCACTCTATGGCACGCAGAATGATACTTGTTGACATTTCATTGCCAAGGGACGTAATACGTGTACGGGAAAATAGGTGAAACAGAGATAACTTAGATTTTTACGCGATCTGATAGTACATATGATTATTATTCATAATAGTCATACGTATAGAATATGTACAATATTATCTGGCTTGTTGTTATGATTGTTAATATGACTATTGTTATAATTATTGCAGCAAACCTGTATCAAGACACAACGTTAATCGCTTCTCAAGTGAGCCCAGAAGTTGCATGTACAAGCCATGACAAGCCAACAATGCGTTCCACCGTAAGTTTTTCATATGTATACGTACTTTCAACAGATATGCACACATCAGAAATGAAACGTGCACTCTATGGCACGCAGAATGATACTTGTTGACATTT
This sequence comes from Cyrtodaria siliqua, assembly GCA_037043455.1. Classification (NCBI taxonomy): domain Eukaryota; kingdom Metazoa; phylum Mollusca; class Bivalvia; order Adapedonta; family Hiatellidae; genus Cyrtodaria; species Cyrtodaria siliqua. The sequence goes on along the minus strand of JAWPHD010017593.1, from coordinate 1,016 downwards.
CATTGCCAAGGGACGTAATACGTGTACGGGAAAATAGGTGAAACAGAGATAACTTAGATTTTTACGCGATCTGATAGTACATATGATTATTATTCATAATAGTAATACGTATAGAATATGTACAATATTATCTGGCTTGTTGTTATGATTGTTAATATGACTATTGTTATAATTATTGCAGCAAACCTGTATCAAGACACAACGTTAATCGCTTCTCAAGTGAGCCCAGAAGTTGCATGTACAAGCCATGACAAGCCAACAATGCGTTCCACCGTAAGTTTTTCATATGTATACGTACTTTCAACAGATATGCACACATCAGAAATGAAACGTGCACTCTATGGCACGCAGAATGATACTTGTTGACATTTCATTGCCAAGGGACGTAATACGTGTACGGGAAAATAGGTGAAACAGAGATAACTTAGATTTTTACGCGATCTGATAGTACATATGATTATTATTCATAATAGTAATACGTATAGAATATGTACAATATTATCTGGCTTGTTGTTATGATTGTTAATATGACTATTGTTATAATTATTGCAGCAAACCTGTATCAAGACACAACGTTAATCGCTTCTCAAGTGAGCCCAGAAGTTGCATGTACAAGCCATGACAAGCCAACAATGCGTTCCACCGTAAGTTTTTCATATGTATACGTACTTTCAACAGATATGCACACATCAGAAATGAAACGTGCACTCTATGGCACGCAGAATGATACTTGTTGACATTTCATTGCCAAGGGACGTAATACGTGTACGGGAAAATAGGTGAAACAGAGATAACTTAGATTTTTACGCGATCTGATAGTACATATGATTATTATTCATAATAGTAATACGTATAGAATATGTACAATATTATCTGGCTTGTTGTTATGATTGTTAATATGACTATTGTTATAATTATTGCAGCAAACCTGTATCAAGACACAACGTTAATCGCTTCTCAAGTGAGCCCAGAAGTTGCATGTTCAAGCCATGACAAGCCAACAATGCGTTCCACCA